>JAPZEB010000015.1:8727998-8744928 GCA_029783705.1 Chaetodon striatus | reverse complement strand
TTTCCCATTAAATGCAAAAGCCAGATGTTAGTGGGTGTTAGTGTTTTGTTTTTTTGTCCAGTGGGAAAGGGGCTTTAAACATGGTTAGCTTGGCTGAAATGTTGTTGTTCATGTGGGATTTTCCTAAATGTCTACAGAGGACATGACTGGGAAATAAGGGAACTTCCAGAAGGGGGACTGCAGAAGCAGGTGTGCAGAATTTCATCTGTATAAGCACAAAGATGCCATAGTAGCATCTGTAACATTATGTCCAACACACAGACTTCCTAGAACCTTTTTATAAACACAGAAACTTTACCTACATTTCATAACCAACAGCCACGATCTAAATTTAATTTCTGGGCCAATGCATGGACAGAGTTTGCAGTGTTGACCGCTGCTGAATTTACTTCCTGAGATTCCTTATTTCCTTGGACTGTTTAGTCAAAAAAGGGCCAAGTCAAGGGACAGTCTGTCCTTCTGAGTCTGGTGCTCTCCATCAGACCCTTATGGTAAAGACAGGGAGCACACAAAAGATTCAGACAAGAGAGAATAAGACAAAGGTTCAGAGGTGAGGAATGAAGGAGATGCAAGGAGTGAGGAAGGTGAGGAAAAATGGTGGTGCAAAATACAGGGAGCTGTAGAAGAAGAAAGAGCGTGGCAGTAAATAGAGAAGGTGGGGGTGGGGTGGGGGGTCTTCTACTCACAGGTGTTTCTTCTCTTTGAAGGGGGGATTCCTCCCTTGCCTTTAAGGAAGAAAATAATTAACACCTTTGCGGTTGCCATGCCAACGCACGGTCTCTCACTCTGCTCTCAGCTGTAAGCATTCCTGGCCGTAATTACCCACAGTTCAAGGGCCCTCCATAATTACCCACAATCCATCTGTGCTTCCATCTGAGAAAGAGACTGAGGAATGAGGAACGGAGAGGCACCGGCATTTATTTGCATATTATGTCTCATAAGACACTGCAATGCATCGAAAGGTCACATGTATGTAACGGAGGGCGTGTCATAAAGTCTCTGTGTGCCTTTACATGTCTTGCTTCAATGTTTCTTCACTCTGTCTCCTTATATCCCTCCCACTCCTCGCTGTCTTGCCTCCCATTCAAAATTACATTCAATTTTTGCCTTTTTTTAAACATCTGACCAAAATCACCAGGTATTGCGGATGATTCTTCTTGTGGAAAACTTCTTTGGAGCCAGCATAATGCCATGCTGTGTTCTGGGTAATTTGAAACCAGATCAGCCATATTTAACTGCTGTTTATTTCTATATGAAGACAAAGGTTGATGCGCACTGTGCTGTTGTTGCATTCAGCAGGAGGCCAAGGCAGAAACACAATAATTATTTCTCTACCTTTGAAGACGTGTAAAAAGATTTGCTAATTATCTACTTCACGTGTATTTCCAGGTATAATTGGCGTTCAACAAATATACATTTGGTAATTTTTCTTTCATCATCAAACAGCGCTGCCATATTGTCCTCACCAATTATCCACAGTGATAAATATTTGAGGACTTTCCAGTAGCATCATCATCACATGATGATGTATTTGCACATGCCAATATTGACACGTGAGGCGAAAGCTTATTATATTCACAGGAAATAATTGGACATGTTGCATATAATTATTCAATATGCACCGGCTTCGGTTGGGGAAGTTGTGATTACAACGCAAAAGCTAACCAATTACGGCAGAGGACGGGAGTCTTGTATTTCAAACTGCTGAGCGTGCAAAGCCTATTGACGTGCAATTAGTCGGGCCATCGTTAGGAGGCATTTCCTCGCTGCTGCTGACGCTTTGCGATTAATTCTCATTACCTCCCTATACGTGTGTGTCTGTGTGCTTGTGTGTGGTTTGGCGAGGAGAGGAGAGAGTGGAGTGTGACTTTTCAGTGCAGAAGGTCATTATAGGCTAATCGGTATCATTACAGAAGCCCGAAAGACCCAAATGGAGTGTTTTTATAGACAAGGACCCCCTTCTGTTCCTTTTCACTGTTGAGATCTCTCAGATGCCGTTTGGTACCTTTAAAGGTACAATGCACACATTTTACACATGAACATCAGTTCACTCATCACAGGGAGTATCACTTTGCCTGTGAAAACCATTGTATAATGTCCTCTGTGGCTCTGAAGGGTGCGTGCCAAGGTTTGAAAACTAACCCTTATGACATCATGATGATTGTTATTTAACAGGAGCCCTGTTTTACATACTGGGCATTTGAGGTTTAATGGCATTGAAGATGCAAGGGGGTTCTAATGAAAGATGCTATCAAGTTGCATTATGGGGATTGTAGGATTATAGGAAATGTGGAATCTGGTGTTTTAAGAGCTTAACTTAAAGTCTGAG
This sequence comes from Chaetodon striatus, assembly GCA_029783705.1. Taxonomy (NCBI): domain Eukaryota; kingdom Metazoa; phylum Chordata; class Actinopteri; order Chaetodontiformes; family Chaetodontidae; genus Chaetodon; species Chaetodon striatus. The sequence goes on along the minus strand of JAPZEB010000015.1, from coordinate 8,742,599 downwards.
AATATCTTAGCCTCTAATGCTACAATTAATTCTTCTAATCTTATTGTTGTGAGTTCATTGATGTTATGAAGGTGCAATACTAAGCTAGCTTGCTAGCTAATGTTTGCTAGCTTGCTAGTAAATCAGCAAAATATGATGTCAATGGTACATTTATCGTTTTGTTATGTTCCATGCCTGTGTCCTGACTCACTGCCAGCTAGGCAGCATCTCTCACATGGGGCAGTTTGTATTTTTCACGGCCAATATAATTCAATACGGGCTGGTTAAACATGGCAACAATCAATGTCTCCTTTACACATACTTCTTGATATCGGTTGAGACTGTTACTTCAACACCAAAGTTGAACTCCACGTGATGCGAACATAGGAATTTGCATATTCATTCATTCATTATCAGTAACTGCTTATCTTTTTAAAGGGTAGGGGGGCAGGAGCCTATTCCAGCTGACACTGGACTGGTCACCAGACTATCACAGAGCTGATACATACATATGACCCCAGAACCTGGAACCCAAACTCTCTGGCTGTGAGGCAACAGTGCCTACCACTGTACCACCAGATTGTTAGACAATGGGGCCCTGAGCACAGACACACAAGAGGCCCCTCCATCTCTCCTACATAGTATCAAGACACACCAACTTTGTGGAGGTTTTGCCTCTTTTTGTTTTTGTTTTGTGTCTTTCTGTGGTAATTTGGTGTGTCTTTGTAGTCACTATGCACAATTAGTGCATTAGTAATTAGTGTTATTGTGCCTGTGCCTGGTAGGCTGTTCAGTAACTGCGGGTTAACCACAAAGTTGCTGAAATGTAAAGTTGTGATCCAATACGTAATAATGGCCAAAAATAATGTATCCATGGTTTGCAGACATGTATAATGCCAACATTTTTTCTGGCGAGTGGGTTGATATTGTTGGAGTACTTCTTCATTTTTCATATAGAAGAAGAACCTTACGGGATAAACATGCTGTGTTCTTCTCTAACGCCTTGCTTTCTTCTTGTCTTCTTGCGTCACATTACCATTCATTGCACACAAGCCATCTAACAGGGAATTGGCCTGGTTGTCCATAATCCTAATCCTCCTCCTTTGCCAATGAAGGTAGTGGTGATGAGCTGCTAATCACACTCCCACCTTACACCTCTTTAATTACCCTGATCATGTAAACTCGAACAGAGGCAATTTGAGTTTGAAGAGCTGATAATTTGGACTCCCCGTCTCCATTCTCCGCTCGCCGTTTAGTTCATTTCAGTGTGGGCACTCAGGTGTGAAGGATTTGAGCATCAGGGGCGGGGCGGGGGGGACCTTTTTATTGTGCTGGTGTCATAGGTGTTGTGGTGAGGGGGTCTGCAGCTGCTTTGCTTGCTATTGTCACTGTGTCATAACATCAGGACCTATGGATTAGGGCCTCCTGAGGGTTAAATTTCTGCACAATGTGTCTCAGCGCCGCAGTGACATGTGGCTATTAGCCACGCTGGTGAATAAGTAATGATGTGACCACAGCAAAGATGGAAGATGAAACATAAACACACCATCAATTGTATAGCTGCGTATAGCTTGTGTGTGTGTGGATGAGCAGCTTAATTATGTGTGGGTTTGTGTGCACGTAGGACTCATGCACATGTCTTTGCACATCACGTTTTCTTCTGAAACGTGTGTGATGGTAAAATGTGCGCTCATATGTGTGTGTGTGGGGGGGTGCGTGTATGTGTGTGGTACAGACTGCTGACCAGGCAGCCTGTGCCCAAGCCCGGGCCCTCACAGACACACTGTCAGCACAATGCCTGTCACAGCAACCGACCAATCAGATCACTCGTAGCGCAGGCCAAAGGGCAAACAGGAACCAATTGTCATGACAGGATCCTCTGTGCAGTGGCATAACTACTGCCTCAGTGTAACAGTGATTCAATACTGATGGAAGCTGATATCTTGTCTTTGTTGTTTAAAGACATAGGCACTTGAAGAAAGTCAGTGAATCACCCATTTTCCCTATAAACATGTTAGTAACAATCTGTCATCACCTGGTTGGAGTTTTTCAGTGTCTCTGCAACAAATCCACAACTAAATTAACTGAATACTAACTTTTAAAGCTGCCTGAAAACATTGTATTCCCTATAATTAGTATAAAACTACACACCTTTTTTTCCAGGAAACATATTAGATATCCGTTTGGAAGTTATGGACCTGTTATATAAGGCATTAACATTTAATTCCCATCACAAAGGTCTGAATTCTGATTCAAAGCCATGCCAGGATAAAATTCTAGTGGAAAAATACTGCATATCTGATTGTATCGTTTTGCTGGCCTGAAGGTATTTAAATTTAAGTACAGCGAACTAGCATCAGCTGTATTACTAAAAAATCTTCCAGTTAATGTTATTACAGTAATTATCTGATGTGCAAAGACTTTTGAGTTCCACAACAATCCTGTTTTAACATGTTAAATATCTGTATATACATGTGGTGATTTGTTTCTCTTCAAACAGGCTGGTTGTCCTTTCCCTTAGAAAGACAAATATACATCTTTAATGTGAAGGAGTACATTGATTGTTAGTAACAAAGCATTTTTGTTATGAGCCCTCTTTTGGGGGAGTCATTGGTAAACATAGATTTCTTAAAGGGAATAGCAATCTCCAGGAACTTTACAGTGTTCACTGGGGGTGTGGGAAAAAAAACCATACAGAATAGTATCGCGATATTTTTGTGTGGCAATATCGTATCGTCACGCAGTACCAAGTATCCATTTTTGCTTTATATAAATTATTAATATTACCAATACAAATTAAACTTTATGATGATTTACTTTATGATACAGATGTTGACAAAGTTTTCATTTAGGGACATACATTGCAATACATTGCAATATATTGCACTGTATTATATTGCAATACTCGCACATATTTAAAATCCCAGTCGTATCAGTATCGTGATAATATCATATTGTGGATACTCTGGCGATTCCCACCCCTAGTGTTCACCAAATTCATTTGCGACTTTTTATGGCCGTTTTAATACCTCATAAATTGCAATTTAATACCTTTTTCATGGTCACACTGGTTAAAGAATGACAAAAAACAGTTAAGAATATAAGGTATTACATGGATTTACTGATATTCATAACATATTTCTGTCAAATCTTTCCATCTGTATGGAATAATAATTCTACATTTTATATATATAGAATATGATATTATATATAAATCAATTAATGTGACCTGAACCAAAATAATGGGCTGAAAAGTGGTGGATTCATCAGTTACAAAATAATTTACTTTGTGCTTTTTAAGACTTTTCAGGACCAGTTGATATCCTGAATGTCTCGTTTGTTACACAGATATTATAGTGTGTCTTCCACAGCCCATTATATAACTTTGTCATACAATGTTTCGTCATATTTCCAAAGGCAGTGATAAGAAGATTTTATTTACAGTACAAAATGTTCACTGCTCATTTGCTGTGATCTGATCATAAGACCTTGTTCTCATCTTACATTTTGGTTCTGCAGTGCCCTTGAACATATCCATCAGTGTGAGACGCGGGTCAAACCTCTTCCTTAGTCCACAGCAGAACATTCTAAACTGGAAGTACAAAAAGTACTTTGCCCTGATATTGAACTGCGGCTCTTTTGACCCACAAAAAAATGCTCATCTTTATCTTTTCATCCACATTCCATCCCTTTGAGATTGTTACATGTTTTAAAATGGGGAATCAGTAAGAAAAAGATAATGGCCTTTACCTGGACTCAGCTCATTAGATTAAGAAAGTAACTACGTCTTACATTTTGAACATGCAGTGCACAATCAGAGCTCCCTGGACCATCTCTTGCCCTGCTGCCCACCTCTCCCGGGGTCGTGGGCCTCAGGGATTTAAGGCTTTGGTCTCAGTATCCTCTTAAGACAGGGATGGGCAGTTAAATGGATCAAGTCACTGGAGGGAAGTGGAGCACTTAGCTGAAACTTTCATGTATACAGTATGAAGACAGTATATACACCAGCTCTGCCGCTTAGGATTAACTACCAACACAGCTGCTTTGGGAGAGGATTTCTAAAACTGTTTGAGCAATAGACTTCGATAGTGATTATTAACTGGTAAATAACAATCTCTAATAAGGATGAGAGGTGAAAACTCCATTTGGAATGTAAACCATTTATGTCAACTGGTAAGTAAAACTTGGCCATGTCGCTTTGATAGCTCAAATTGCATCCATATGGTCGCCTAAGGAGACCCCCATTAGAGAGAAGGCAGTGAAAACATCGCACCTGTTTTGAATTTTTCCATCAAAACCGTGCTAATCTTTCCTACTGCACAATGTTTTACTACCTCAGCTCTGAGTTGGGCAGCCTGCCAGCCTTTTTACATGGTATACTCAAAGGCAAACCCAAACACAGAACCAGAACTAACGCAATAAAAGCTTGTTCCTATCCAAATGATCAAATGGGATTTGTTTTTATGAAATTTCCTACACTAGCCCTGCGGCCTGTTCTGTCCCCTCCTGCAGTATTTATGCAAACACTAACACATGCGCACATACACACTGACCATGTGCACACAGAAGATAGAGAGCTCAGATACCAATGAGCTAAGCTAATATGGATGTTTTCATGATGAAAAGCACCAGTATAAAAGAAGCTTGGTGGCAGAACCATGTGTGTGTGTGTGTGTGCATATGTGAGTGTGTACTTGAAATGCTTCATGTTTGCAGAGTTTTTGTGTGTGTGTTTGCTGGAAGCTGAAGTCCCAGTGCTTTAGGGCTTAATTGGCAGTCATAGGCCCAATCCCATATCTCATTTTTACCCCTATCCCTCGTTTTGAGAGCCAACATGCTACTCAAAGTAAAGTTACTGGGGGTAGGGGTTGAAATCTTTCCTTATAAAATGGGACAACCCTTCAAGACCCTATCACATCAACAATAGAAAACAGGCGCATCAAATATTGCCAGACATTGCGAATATGTCATCCTCTGCTGATTTCACTAGAGTGAGCCACAGGCATACATTTAAGGTTGTCAGGACATTTGTACTTTGTACACAACTTAAGTTTTAAGTTATCAATCAGTAAGTCATCAAATTAAAACAAAACAAAACACTGCTTTCTGTACCAGGCCACTGGCAGTACTCTGTAGGCTAATGTTAGCAACCCGTGCTCCTGTCCTACCACTCTGCGCTGATATTAGAGGAGTGGTAACAAGTGCAGCAACTTTGCTGCTTGTTAAATTTTGGGTGTCATGTGTCAAAGAGGGGGCATTAAACATTGAAACATGTCAAAATACAGGACTCTAAAGTACATAGGGCAATGACAACATAATTTTAACTAGCTAGTTAACTAGCTAGCTGCTAGTTAGCTACTGAGACATCAGCATATGAGAGATTTCTCCTGATACGCTCGTCATGATGAAAAGCACCATAATACATTGAAATGAAATTAAACTAAGATAATATGATGGTTATCATAACTTCAAATTAAATTATTATTAACTTAGAAAATACATTTGTAGGTTTCTTGCAGACGATTTCTGAAAACACTCCGTTTGAAGTGTGCCTCCCTAAAACCTAGGTAGCCCTAACACTTGACCTACTCTTCCATCCCAGGCCCCCAGGGAGTGCGCCAGGCTTTGAAACCAATTTTCATAGTGGCCAAACCGTGGAATTACAACTCTGTCACGTGATGCCATCGGGCCAAAGAGCACTTTTTCCCATAGACATACTTTGGAAAAGAGATGTCTCTGAATCAGGTGATACGTTTTTTGAGTGTCACAACCTCTGCAAAATGACCAATTTCACCATCTGGATTTGATCCATTTGGTCCAATAAATTTGGAAAGTCTAAAAGAGCTGCATGGTTGAATCATTTTATCTCCATTCAAGTCAACGGAGCATTTAACGGGAAGTAGCTAGCTCACCCAGCGGAAGCCTCTAGTGCACCTGCTTTATGGGCCCAATGATGCAGTAGCAGCGCTAATCATTATCTAATTTTATACACGACAGTTTAACATTTGGCTTCATGCCTCACTGAGCAACTTTCATAGGAATGAACAGGGTCCCACCTCCAATGCTGTATGCAATTCTCTTTATACATCCAAGGGCAAAGTGGTAAGGGCAAGGAGTGTTTTGGGTTTGGGGCATTGTGTCAATGGTGGTATCAAGGAGCTGCCAAATGTGTTGCCTAAGTAACATTAAAAAGAATAACTACTAGCTTAACAGTGGGTCATGTTAGATTTCTCCTTCAACAAAAAACAATCAAACATTAGTTTAAGTAACATTAGTCTCCTACATGTCCAGAAAGTGATAAGAAATGCATATGCATAGCTCATAGCGAGAAACAAATACGTTTTACTATCATAAACGTAAGCTAATACAATCTAAATACTACTATGTTTCATTCCTCGATTTGTCCTCCTTTGACTCCCTGGCTAGCTGGCTGGTTGTACGCACAAATAAACACACACCCACACATGCACACAAGTATGACCCTGGGCTATCGCTCCCTGTGTTAACAGTGGAGTAGGCTTACATCTAAGGTAAACATTCATCTTGAATAATAGAGGAATGAAAATATCCTGTATTAATTGTCAGGAAAAACATACATTCATATTCACACATTATATTGTATACATAAGAAGTGTGAAAGTGAAGGTGTGAGAGAAAGTGTGCAAAGAGCTAATGAGCGGTTATGCAATGTGGCTGTCAGATTATGAGGCTGACAAGGGACCTGCAACATTACATAACGCTGAGAGTAATCCATACAGCGACCTGGCCGGCATGCAGCACACATGCCTTAACCTCGCCTCAACGGGGTTAGCGCAGATGACAGGAGTGCTGTCTGTCAAAGGAATATTGGAAAAATGGAATTTAATATATGTGTAATCTGATTGTGTTTTACTAGAAAACTGCTGGTGACTTAATTTAGATATCCTACTAAAGACCTTGTCACACCAGGGAGTGGCACATTGAAATTAATCCATGCAGGGTTACATGGGACTCTAGACTGTATAAAAATAATGGATGAAGCCACAGTGACATCACTCATTGGTTTGTTGACTGGTTTGTTTGGCATTTTGGCCATCGCCATTTTGGATTTTCCACTTTTGGAGCCAGAAGTGAGCCAAGGTGATCATATTTGGTTGAGCAGGTGGAGCTGGAGAGGTGGACATGACCTATAGACTGAGGTGGGGCCTAGCTGAGAGCCTGTCACTCAGTGGGTCATGCCTTTAAATATGCATAACTTTAAGCCTTATTAAAATGAAAATGGGTTAGTTGGCCTAGTGGTTCTCAGTCAGGGGTATAGAGACCTGCAGGGGTCTTTGAGGGACTTTCAGGGTGCCCTAGAAAAATGGGGAATGGTTTATTTTGTTCTGATCAAAGGTTGCACTTCCTTCACTGTTATCTCCTCAACTGTAGTTCACAACCATTGACCTCTGGTTTTATTCATATTTAACAATCGAATGGAGGTCACTGAAGCACAGTATTAGCAAATGGGGGTCTGTCACCAAAGGTGTATTAATTTGGGGGTCCTGAACATGAAAAAGTTTGAGAACCACTGACTAAGCCAACATACGAAAATTCAGCCCTGTATAGTTCAACAAGAATCTTAGCTATAGAGACCAAAACTGTTTTTGTACCAGGCCGTGAACATGTTTATTTCTGTTATAATGTTGGCCATTTTAACATGGGGGTCTATTGCCTGGCCTCTGGGGCCAGCCTCAAGTGGCCTTTTAAATAACTGCAGTTTTGGCACTTCCGCATTGGCTTCATTTTTCAGCCCCAGACGTTGCTGCTTGGCTTGGACATGGTAGTCCCCTGCTGAATTCAGGTTGGACAGAGGATACTCATTTCCACTGATAGGACTGACCTACTCGTAGTCCGTCTGCCATTCAGAGCTGTAATTGGACAGCATGTTGGTTTTTTATGAGTGGACTTGAGCTAGAAGTATCGGCAATCATTTAAAAAAAATAAATAAATAGGCGTCTGAGTCTCTGTAACCAGGGCAACAATGCCATTGAGTGACAAACCTGTTATTTGAGGTGTCACTGTGTTCTGCAAATTCTAATTTAATATTCACCTGTTATGTCTTGTGAAACTGTTTTTGTTTTATTATTGGTCTTGTCATGCCAAGCATGTGAAAACAGTGTATGCATTACAATAAGGTGTGCATGAAAATACAGGACAAGTATTGATTCAGTAACGCTGTATTTCATTGGGATGATCCTGTCCCACACAGGGTGGACAGCAACCTAGCCAAACTTAGCCCAACTAGCTTCTTTCTTTTTTTTCCATTTCTGTGCCATTTTACTCATTCTGTCATTTTCTCTTTAGGTTTCCATCAAAAAAGTTTTAATGAAGAGGGAACAAAGGCTAAGCTATGTTTGACAGTTAGCTCGTTAGCTTAGTAGCTATCAAGAAAATAAGTTTGCATTTTTACTCAAATATATACCTCAACTCATGTCCCATAACTTTCTGTAAACCATTCTTCTTTTATGAAGAAGTTTATACTCTTACAGAAGGGGTTTAAATAAGAGAGGATGATGCAACATAGCTAATGACCAAAGTCAAAGTGACATCACAAAATGGCCACCACCTTTGTTGTTGGGGGAGAGGTGATGCGCGCACTGTGGTCTGCACACCTCAAAATCTTGATAAACTTGGGTTTTTTCATCCTTTCTGGTTAATTTCACAACCTTGACTTACATCTTCATTGAAGAATTTTGAGGCCAACATGTAGTTCAATTATTTTGAAGCCCTTTCTGGTGATCTAAGGCAAGATATGAGAGAAATTTTGCCTTAGCGCACTAGCTTAAAACATGATTCAAGTACAAGTATGAAGAAAGAATTTTCAATTGACTTTTTCTGTGCAGTTCTCCGCACTGCTACAAATGGTACCGAAAATGATCTTTCTCCCAGAGTTGACAGGAATAAGCTATAATAGCATCCTCCATGTCTGACTCTCAAAGGTCAAAGATCATCACAGTCAAGACACCTTGCTATTGGGCAATGGTGTTTATTTGCAGGTCATTCATCCACTTTTTGTGATGTAAAGTAATTTTTTACAAAGTTCAAGATAGTGTACCTATTACTGTATACACAGAAGTCTTATACATGATATTCTTTAAGGCAGCACACCCTGACATGAGGACACAGCTACAGTCAACATGCCAGCAGAGAACATAATACATGTATATCCTGCACACATGTTGAAGAATCTAACCACAGCACGACGCATGACAAATTCAGGCCCTCAGATTTCCCTGGCAGAGTGCACCAGCTCAACCAAGCTGGATCGATTTCAATCGGCGGCTTACCAAAATGATGTGGCTGCCACCGGACTAGCGTGATGGGGCTAAAAATAACCTCGGCCGACCCCATGGCTCTGATGTGGTCACGTACCCTCTGGTGTGTCTGGTTTTATGTGTCCCCAATGAAACCCATCAAATTACAGATGCAAACGCAGCCGGACCCCTCATCAAAACTATTTCGGCTCGCTGACACAGTTTACTAAGGCAGTAATTAGAGCAAAGGAAAATGGGAGGCATCCCAGGCACGCGGAGAAAAGGAGAGACAGGGCAAAAATGAAGAAAAAGAAGAGAGAGAAAGAGCAGGGTGGACAGTGACAGCTCATCAGCGGGCCGCGAGCCATTTTTCTTTTGCTCACTCCCTTCGTCGTTTCCTCTACACGCACGGATCAAAGCACTGGTGGACATAAATAAAAACCCTGATGATGATTTCCCATGAGAGCTGTGAACAACTGCATAGCATACGTTCATGTGAAGTCATGGCAAAACAGCTGTGTGCTTCTGCTGTCAGCACGCCTGGTTGGCCAACTGCCTGACTGCCTCGCTTACTGCTCAACTGGTTCACACCACCAGGAGAGAAACATTACAGTTGGGAATACTTCATAACTTAACAGTTCCTTGTTTGGGCCAGAGTCTTGTAAAAACCTGGATTTATCTATAGATAATACATTTAAATTATAGGTTTAAATACTGGGGGGTCCATCCTATGTGTTTAGGGTCCGGTGTGTAGGATTTAGGGGGATATGTTTGCAGAAATGGAACATAATGCAATATGTACGTTTTTTCTAATGTATATTCACGTTAAAATGAGAACTGTTTTTTTTTTTTTGTTGGTACTCTAGAATTAACTGTTTCTATCTACAGGTCTACAGGAAACAGGTCCCTGTTCATGAATTCTGCCATGTTGCACTGCCATGTTTCCACGAAACAAAACTGAAAGTCACACTAAAAATCACCAAATTGAAAAGCCCAATTAAAATATGCAGTTACATCACGACCAGTTTCGAAATCCATCAGCTATCATCTGACGACCATATAGCCTCTCTGGAAAATGGACAATATTTTCGAGGGTCCAATGTAGCCGGCTGATATTTGGGCCAAGACTTCCTCTTCCGAGTGCTGTTTATTCTTCCCAGTTCGATAAGCAAATTGAAGCAGGTGCAGACATGATTTCGGTGGATCTCTGTAAACAGACATCTGTATATGAATGCTGATAAATTAGGAAAAACACTACATTGTCATCAGACCATAGCTGTGGGGTTCTGAGATTGCATTTCAGCCAATGCGTTCTGCCTCTTTTGCTCTCCATATGGACTGTTTACCTGCACGCAACCAAGGCCTGCTTAAACAGGATTGGTCAATACTACTTGGACTACAAAGACCTGAACTCTTCCAATACCAAAATCTTTTCCCGTTGCAGGCTGCTCTCACGCACATTTCATATGTTTTTCTACGAAAAGTAGGGCACCAAAATTCATACATCCAATGTTATCATGAGCAAGTTATTTTAGTATAATTAATGTATTTGGGAAGGCTGCGATCATATGACCAGTGCATTGACGGGAGTAAAGGATTAAGAGGGAAGCAGCCTGGTTAGGAGGTCGGTTGGGGTGGTGGTTGGGTCACAAAACATGGGGACCTTTCCCAAGAGAACGTTGTTTAGAACCGTGTGAATCCTGACTGAAATTTGAGTCATTCTATGGTACATTGTCACCATTTCTTTCCTTAAAACCTAACCACAGTAACTTTACTTGCCCAAACCTAACTTTATGTTAAGTACGTAACTGTAAGTTAAGTATGTAACGTCATTTTCAGGGCACTTATTCATAGGATATCATACGAAATGTAGTATGAGGATGTGTCGTTCTACAGTAGCCCAGAACAGACAAACCAAACAGCATTGGAAAAACACAGATTTTTAATGTAAAACTGCTTCATTCAGTGTTTTTACCTGTTTAAATCACCTGGTCCATTTGTTTTGGAGATAAAGTGACCTCTGTGGATAATTTGGCTCCTGCTAAAAACCTCCTGAACAATGAACACTGAAGGAATTCTAACCAGGAGTCCACACTTGGCACACAAAAGAAGTTTAAGCTGGTTGCAGTCTGCAGTCCGCACCACTAGATACCACAAAATTCTAAACACTGCTCCTTTAATTGCATTATTTAGTGTGTGTAGATGTGTGGGGGGTTTGTCTGAAAGGTTGCCTAAGGTGCCGTGTGGGGGGCACCTTAGGCAACTTACTAGTTTGTGAAGCAGGTGTTATGATGATTGTTATTTTTATCCATCCATAGTATCTTTTTTATAACCAGGATCATGTGATTGCTGGAGCGTGTTCCAGCATGCACTGAATGAAAGGCAGTAAACACCTTGGACAGAACACCGATCTATCACGAGGGCTGACACTCAGTATCATTCTATCCCCTTACACCTTCACCCCTATCAACTCCACCTCGATTTGCACACTTACATGAAGGACATACAATACCGAGGGCTATCCTGCATATTATTTGGAAACACCTGTTGCATCTGCTTTCAGGCTTAGAATAGAAAGTAGTACACTTTTTTCACACCTTCCTCTGCAACACAGAGTACCCTCCTCAGCTGCGAGTGTAACTTCATGTGAAGTGACACTCTATACACAAGTGCAAATGAGGAGAGTCCAGTTTTTGGGTAAAAGCCATAGAAATAAAAACTCATTCAAGCTGATAACTGCACACGAAAATGATCTGACAAGCTTTAAATCCTACGGTGCAGGGGACTTGGCTTTTCAAATAACTCTAGAGTATAAGCATGGGCGGATTGTGAGACAGTGCTCCCCTGGGCACAGACATGCAAAAGGCCCCACCACCTCTCTTACATAGGAACAAGACACACAAACTTTGTGGTGGTTTTGCCTCTTTTTTGTTGTTTTTGTAGTTGTTGTGCATCTTTTTACGTGTTTGTTTTTCTGTGATAATTTTGTTTGTTGTAATTTGATGTCTTCTTCTGCTAGTTTTGTGTCTCATCGTAGTTTTTCACATTTTTTTGAGGGTTTTTTTTTGGTAGTTTTGTGTCTCTTTGTGGTTGTTTTGCCCCTTTTTGTCATTATTTTGTGGCTCCTTGCAGTTCATTTACAAAACAAAAACACGTGGTTAGGTTTATTGAAAAAAGAACAGAGTTTGGCTCTATAATCTTATGGGACGCGAACACCGTTCTCCCGGGTAAAGGTCAGTGTTTATTGGACCCAAAGACCACTATAGTCGGACTTTCGCCGCCATAACTTTTGTTCTTGTCCCGCTGCATTTCCCCCTGATGCCTCCAAGCACTGTTAAACCATAACAATGACCAGCGACGTATCATGCTACGTTAAAGGTCGGCTTTTTTTCTGGAGTGTCTGACGCCGCAAGTCACTGCCCAAGCACCAGGTTTCAATGACTTCGGAGTGAGACCGGGTTGTAATTTAAGTGACATTTTGCAAGTGAAGGCCTGAGGGACCCTGACACTTATGGGCCCCTGGGCCTGTCCCCAGTAGGCCCATTCAGTAATGCATCCATGAGTAAAAGAATATTAAAAAGACCAATGTGTATAATAATGCAAGCAGTTACTAATAACAACTATGGGTCAGAGGCACAGTGCCTCTAAAAATACACCCATGACCACAGGATGATCACACAGGAGAGGTGGCAGGTTTTTTTCTGCAGGGAATACGCTGTTGCTTTCCTCTGAAGCATAATCCAATAAACCATTGAACTCTTTGTCATTAATGCAAATGCTGTATAAGATAAAAGTGAATCGACCCTTGAGGTTCTTCCGCATGCTCCCATGCCATCTGCATGTACATAGTAGTATATCCCTTAAAATGCAAATGCTGTGTGTCTGGGTACATTTATGTGTCCTCTTAACATGTTTTCTTTATTTGCACATAAAGCTCTGTGTGCACCATACGTGTCCATGCAGTGTTATTATGCTGAAAAACATAAAGCCGTGCACAAATGTGTTGATACAGTATGTTTTCTCAACCTGTATGAGTGACAAAGCAATGAAAACAAGACGCAGTGTAAATTATCATACGCTGAATACAGAGCATCACTGCCGGATAGCCCACAGGCTGTTACTCTGCTCTCATCTGCAGCCCGAGTGTGTGCACATTTACATAACTTTGCAGTCGGCAGGCCTATAGCAAGATAAGGTTCCCTGGAACTCTCTGATGCCTCTGTTTGGTTAGTGGTCACACACACACAGACACACATGAATATACACGCAGGCTATCAGAGGCAGCCGAAGATAAAAAGTGGAGAGTTCACTGAGAGCCAAGGTCATGTCAGATGAGTAACAGTAAAACTGGAAAGTTCACCCTCTGAAATGGGACAGCTGGCTTCACAAACCGTGTCCATCTGATTATGTTATCATGTGCTATTTTGTTTTCATACTCAAGCCAGTGCCTGACATAGTGTTCTCGTGTATCATCATTCAAATACTGCTGGTGAGTAATGTAGCCCATTGTGGTGTCATCGTAGGACAGTCAACATCAACTTTTGGCAGTAGGGCAAATGCAGCAACATTGTGTTCTGTCCTCGGGGAGCCATTCTTTAAGGATTGGTTTTATTTGGGCTCTTTTAAGGTGCCATTGTGGTAGTTTCTAGGAGACAATATTTATACAGTTTGTGTAAAAAAAATGGTATGAATGATTTTAGCAATAATGGCATTTTTTAACTCTAATTTTGGCAAATTTTGTGTCATGTGCCATATGTTGTTTGTATCATAATCCTGCATGTTGTCTAAGACACTTCAAAAATAGATTTTTAATCTCAGTTCAACTTTCCTGGTTTTAAAAAAAGGTTAATCAGATAATATATAACCAACATGAAAGGATTCAAATACTTTATATTCAAATACTTTGTATATCTCCCACCCCCAAATGAACTACAAAGAGACAAAATACAACTACAAGAAGAAACCAAATGGCAAAAAAGGACAGATATACACCTAAGATGCACAAAATGGCCTCAAGGAGACACAAAGAGACTACAACAAGTTGCAAAGGAACTATAAAGAGACACAAAACAACAGTACAAAAAGAAATGAAATGACAAAAAAGACACAGACATACACCCAAGACATGCAACATGGCCTTAAAGAGACACTAAACGACTACAAGGAGACACAAAATGACCAAGCAGACACAAATATACCTAAAAGTAACAAAAAACAACTACCAAAAAAAAAATAAATTAATGCCAAAAAAGTCAATTTGCACAAAAAGAAGGGTGCTACAAAGTGCAAAAAATAATAAAAGGTGATTGAAAACAGTTCAAAAAACATATCAGCCCTTGACTATCAT
>JAPZEB010000015.1:8656321-8667828 GCA_029783705.1 Chaetodon striatus | reverse complement strand
ATACAACTCTAAAACAGGATTGAGCCGGCGCATTGTTCCAAGGGAATATCTGAAGACTGTAATGAAACTAGCATCGCACTTTTAATAAAAGAAAAAAGCGAATAAGTGCAAAAGTCTCTGATGTTCTTCTGTCACATTCACTTTCATATATACAGTAATTATATGTATATACAGTACCAATATTTCCAGTTAAAGTACACACTCTGAGCCTTTCATGTTGATGTCTATTAACAGGAAAAAAATAACACTTTTCATTCCCAGCACAATGAACCATCAGGGCCACATCACATGCTGAATAATTAAAAATGTTTGGATTGGTTTAACACTCTTATCGAACAGAATAGTCCCAGGCAGAATATCATTTTCACACATGAGAGGAAAACATTGGTGTTATTGAATGTTTTGCTAATACATTATTTCTCTCCTGCCTCGGGCTCAGGCGCAGCTTGACCACCTAGTTGTGAAAAAACAAGTATTATGGACTCATGACGTAAATAATTCAGATTCACGTTGTGTTTCCCTGTTTGCTCCTATCAGAAGTCAATTGAAAATCTTATAGACAGACCATAAATCCAAAAACGTGCCTAGTAAATGATTCAGTGCATTGAAACAGCCATAATCTAGTTTTAAAAATTGCAATAGGGTCTGTAGTTACAGCACACAACAGGAACAACATACCTGCTTTTGAAAACATATGTATGTATGCAACAACTTTTGCATACATATGCAGACATCTGTTTATAGAGATTAGGTTCACTCTTAACAGTTTCTTGCCAGTTTCCAATTTCAGCTCTGTATGCTATCTCTCCATCACCAGACAGACAGAGTTAGCAACACAAGCTAAAGCTAAGCGAAGAACATATTGGAGCATTTAGCAGCTAAAGAAACCAGATATGTCCTTTAGAAGTTGGTGGAGACCAAAACAGAGCTAAAGGAAGACTGAATATTAGACCTACATTTCATTAGTGGCCAGAAACGCAATTGAAACTGAACTCTAATGTTGCTACGTGTTCTTTGGATGTATATTGTTTGATAACTCTTTAGCCAAATTGCCTTTGTACGGTGATAATATGTCAGTGTTGTGTTAACATGCTGTTCTACTGCTCCCAAGTGAACAATGACAAAAAATAACAATTAATAGTAAAGTAAACCACTATGTCACACGAAACAATAGAACCAGGATAAAAGTAGAAAATGGCTCATATAGAGATAAAGAGATGTGATGGAACATGTGTGGAGACAGACTTGTATTTCAACTAGACCGCACATATAAAAGTGCATATCAGTTTTTATTTATCGCCTCAGATCCAAGCTAGATAAGAAAAGAAACTGCCTCTGTGGTGAAATCCATCATTTGGGTTCATCTGTGTTTCAGGGGTCACATAGGCTGCAAGTCACTGCATTATATATCTCTTTCGCACACAACACAAATTTCCAATTTCCCCTCCTTAACCTCAGGCAGGCGGTTACAGCTACACATGCAGCCCCAGATGCTCCTCTGTTCTCCATCGAATGCTTTTACTTCCCGCCAAAGTCTGTGTTTTATAACGTATCTTGGAGCAGCAGTGCTGGTATCAGTTCATTCACCAATGCTCCCTACCTCCCGGAGGGCGAGTGCCCTGAGAGGGAAAATTCCCAAACAGCACCTTGAGAATCTATATTTGAGTTCCACTCTGCAGAGTTTCCAATTTGTCTGGCTTAATCGTTGGCGGTTGAGCGTCCAGCTGGGTGAAAGGAAGGCAGACACGACCGCATCAGAGAGGGCAGCAAGTTTAAGGAGTGCCTGACATCAGAGGCGGGGCAGGCCACTGACAGCTGAACAAAAGCACATGGTGCCACATCTGGCTTCTAGTTTAGCATGCAGTTTCCCTCAGCGTACCTCAGCACTATGATTATCTCGGTCCCACCGCCTTATAATGGAACAAAGAGGATTGTTGTCTAAAGATAGGTTTGGGAAACAGCAGCCCTGAGATTTCACCAGTGATGAATGAGGATGAGGAGGAGAATCAGTTCGATGCCAGGCAGCAGGGTGCCCTGACCTGCTGGAGTAAGAACCATCTCTGAATGGAGGAGATTACGGTGCTATCAGCTCAGTTTCATTTTCTTGCTCTGCATGCTCCCGGGTTTCCTCAGTAACCCTGTCAGTGTCCTCGTAGTCACCCCACTACAGCTGGACCATGTGCTCCACAGCTGAGATTTACTGGCACGAGAAACCACCACAAAGTCAAGAGAAAAGAGCAGGGTGCCCCTCCAACCGCAGAGTACTCGTGCACATGCTGCTCCAGTGTGTGTAAACACGCATAGGAGACGCGGTGCATGTGCGGACACATAAACACCATCCACTTCTCGGTGCACGTTTTATGGAATCCGACCAGAGCTTCACTACGCTGCACGAAAGGAAAGGACAGCATGTGGAATAAACAATACTCTAATTTCAACAGCAGGCAAGCCCAGTGGTTAGAGCAGCCGTCTGTCCCACAGAGGTCACAAGTTCAAAATACCAAAAGTTTTAAGCAAGATCCTGTGGACCTTTGTGCCCATCGCTCACTGAATATCTCTAGCTTATAGTTTCTGTTCATATTTTGTAAGTTTAAGTATTCTATATCACTAAAACCCATTTTTATAGACCTGCTTTTATGCAATGTTGTCTTTTTATTTCTTTAATCTATGTTTTATTTATTCTATTTTGTTGTTTTACTGCTTTTGCTGTTGCTGCTCTTTTTATTTATATTGTGCATTTTTTTCTTCTTCTTTTAACTTTATCTTAACTCTACCCTAGTTTTCTTTCACTTATGTTTGGTAGGACTTTTTCTGTTGTTATATTGCCTTCTGGGCATCCTGTTTCTGCTTTTGCTTTGCTTGTCAAAGCACGCTGTAAACTCTGTTTTTAAAGGTGCTATATAAATGAAGTTATTAATATTATTATTATTATTATTATTATTATTAAATGTAAAATGTTCTTGCAATTTGAAAATAGCACTATGCAAAGTAATGTTTGTAGCTCCAGAGGCATTTTTAGTCATTAATAGAGCGACAATGTCTGCATATAGAGGGTATCAGGGTGGTTAACGGGACATCTGACTTTTACATGGTACAAAGATGTGAATGTTCGCCCATTTTGGATGATATCAGTCCATTTAATGGCCATTATCAGTAGCGATCACTTTCATTATAACTGCTTAAAATGGAGCAAACTGTACCTGCACGGCCAGAGGGTGCACCTACTTGGATAGGTTTAGGGAAAATATCAGAGTTTTGGTAAAAATAAATAACCTTTGTTATGTCCCTGAAGTTACGTTTGTAGTTAAAACTACATTACATAAGTTAACTTACATTGGTTAGTGAAATTAAGCCTTTTTTGTAGATAATTGAACTTTAATACCTATCTGTCATGTGCCATATCATCATTAAACTGTGCACAGCCTATTGTGCAAATTTCATGATGCTGGCATATGAAGCTAACATACAAGTGCCAAAAACTGCAGTACTTCTAATGGCCACTTGAGGCTGGCTCAAAAAATGAGTCAACCCCCATAGACCCCCATGTTACAATGCCCATCTCTACAGCAGAAATAAACATGTTTACAGCCTGGTTACAACCATTTTTAGTCCCTGTAGCTAATTATCTGATTAATGACAGCTGTACAGGGGGTGAATATTTATATGACTCTCCTGTTTACATTTAAAATAATGGATGCGGCAGCTCTGAGCAACAAGCTGTCTGTGGATAGTGTCCTTGGGCTCAGTCAGATTCACCTCTCGCTTCTCCACAGCTCCATCCTTTTGTCCAAATATGGTCACTTCTGGCTCCAAAGTATCCAAGATGGCAATTGGCTAAATTGCCAACCTTGAGGCTTTAAAACCAAGCCCCCAGGAAAAGTGCCAAGCTCTGAAGCCAATTTTACAAAGTGGCCAAAACTGGAATTAAAATGGCCAGGTTCGTCACAGGATGTCATTGGGCCCAAAAAGACTTTTTCCCATAGACTTACATTGTGAAAGAGACGTTTGTAAATCAGCAGATACATCACAACCTTTGTGAATCACTAAATTCACTGTCGGGATTTGATCCATTTGGTCCAAAAATCTAGAGGAGCCACTTGATTATTAGCTCTGCAGCACTTTGGCCTCCATAAGTCTCTAGTGCACCTGCTTTATGGGCCCCACAATGCGAAAGATGCAGGTCATTTCATACCATAGAAATTTAGCTTTTTTGGCTTCTTGACCTCGGAGCAACTTTCATATGAACGAATGGGGCCCCACCTACAGTGCTGTATCCAGTTCTTTTAATACATCCGTGTGTAAAATGGGAGTCTACAAACCATTAGGTGATGTGGCGGTGGCCACGGTCTATGGATAGTTAACAAACTGATGAGAGACACAAAAGATTTATTATTAATAGAAGCTGCTCAGGGACTTTTTTTCAACCTGGGTCTTATTTTTATAATTGTGCCCATTTCAATTATGCGTAACTTAACACTCTCTACCTCCGTTACAGAGATGTGGGAAATGATAACTCCAGAAAAACAAGTAAAATGGGGGGAGGAACAGGAACCTTCAAACTATCAGTTTCACGTGACTTATGTAAAGTACTTGTCTCTGGGTCTCTCTGAAGATAAACAGACAGTAGCGACCAGAGTTAGCTATCGTAGCTAATGGGGCATGTTAAGTTGGCACTCGCCACACAGAGATTCAGGAAGCTACAGCCATCCAAACAGGCCATTTAAAATCTAAGTCAGACCAAAAGTAAACACAGAAAGTCGCCATCTTGATTAGTTATCGTGACTAACTGAGTAGGGACCTATTCCAGGGAACCCTGCTGGAGGTTGTGTTTCCCAAATCTCTACAGCAGACGTTACTGCAAAGTAACAAATGCCTAGTCAGAATGGCCACAATTATGAGTAAACAAAATCCCAGCTGAATACTTGAATACATATAAAAATTTTCCTTTACATTTTAACCTGCACTTATTAGTTAGTTTTAAATGCTAAAAAAACAGGTCTGAAACACCTGACTCTCAACATGGCACACAGAGTGACTCTACTTCTCCAGATGAAACAGAACACTCCTTCGCTGGCCGACTTTGTGGTTTAGGCTGATAAGTCGGGTGGAGTATATTATCTTAACTCCAGCTTGAATCACCAAATCTCTGCTGCTGCACTGTGTGGGTGTGTAGCAAATGAGAGAAAAGCCCTTTCAAGAGAAGAAAAAGCCAGGTGAATGTGTAGTGATTACTCATGGTACTCAGTCACTCAGCATCAGCTTGCTGCGACATGATCACAAACCTTCCTGGTTGAGCCGTTTCTATCACCGCGGTGGTGAAAAGTGGAGAGTCTGCCTCGTTTGCCGGGATGAAGCATCATATCAAATACTTCTCCTCTCTATCACTGCTACAATAAAAGCTAGATTTACCTAGATGGGTGTTGTAGCATCAGGGGTAGGTACACTGAGTCATGCATTAGTCAGTATGCTGACTCATGCTAATGCTCCCTCTTGCTTTTTCCGCTGTTTGGACTCTCATCATCTCTTAGAAAGACAAACACTTTCTCTCTCAAGCTACTGATAATACACATATTTTTAGGTGCCTTAGGAAGTTGTTTTTCATTTACTCCTTTGGCAATGTTGCTCTGTTTCCTGCACTCATTACACTGTTGCTTTAAAGGTCCAGCGTGTTGGATTTAGGTAGGATATATCGGTCAAAATGGTATATAATGTTATTGACAATGTTTTCATCAGTTTATACCACCTGAAACTAAGAACCACTGTGTTACCTTAGAGCAAGACCCTTACATCTACAGACTGAGCGGGTACTCATCGATGGTCTTAACCATGTTGTTTCTATGGTAACCCAAAACAGACAACCCAAACTCTGGCTCCAGATAGGGCCACTCGCATTTTCATATTTCCCCATCAGCTACCATAGTTCTCCTTCACGCTCAGCACATGGGAGTTTCACTTGCTTGCAATATGCAACCTCATTGCTTGATGCCACCACGTTCTACACACCAGACTTTAAAACTGTGGTGATACACACTTTTAAGACATACTTTGATGTTTTGGGAAATATGGATATATGCAAATGTATGGCTAGCAAGTACAGCTAGCAGACAGTTAGCTTAGCACAAAGACTGGAGATGGGAAAACATCCATCTTGGATCTGTCCAAAAGTAACTTAGATCTTGTTTATTTAATCTGTACCAAAAAAAGCAAATGCAGTGTGTTAATGAGTGAGCGTTGAATTTTTGTTACCTAGGCTAGCTGTTTACCTATTTTTAGTCTTTATGCTAAGCTAAGCTAAGCTAAGCTAAGCTATAATGACAATTTAAAGAAATACTTTGATATTTTGGGAAATATAGTTATTTGCTATCTTTCTTAAAGTTAGATAAGAAGATTGAATCCAGTTTTGTGTTTGTGCACTGAATAATAAAGTAGAGCAAGCAGATCAGGCCCAGCAGCTTAGCTTAGCTTAGCACAAAGACTGGAAAGGGTGAACATCTAGCTTGGCTCTGTCCATAAGTAGCCTAAATCTTGTTTGTTTAATACGTACCGAAAGACAAATGCAGTGTGTTAATAAGTGAGCATTAGAGATGTTTGGCATGTGGCTTTTGTTACCTTGGGACAGAGCCAAGCTAGCTATCTCTGTTTTTAGTCTTTATGCTAAGCTAGACTAAAGACACTTTAAAGAAATATTTTGGTATTTTGGGAAATATGGTTATTTGCTATCTTTCTGAGAGTTAGATAAGAAAATCGATACTCGTTTCATGCCTGTATGCTAAATATTAAAGTACAGCTAGCAGACGGTTAGCTTAGCTTAGCACAAAGACTGTAACGGGAGAACTTCGAGCTTGGATCTGTCCAAGGTAGACTAAATCTTTTTTGTTGAATCTGTACCAAAAAACAAATGCAGTGAGTTAATAAGTGGGCATTAGAGGTATTTTGTAAGTGGATTTTGTTACCTTGGGGAAAAGCCAGGCTAGCTGTTTCTCTGTTTTTAGTCTGTATGCTAAGCTAAGCTAGGCTATTAAAGAACTTTGAAGTAATATTTTGATATTCTTGGAAATATGGTTATTTGCTATCTTTGTGTGAATTAGATAAGACGATTAATGCAAGTTTCATGTCTGTATGCTAAATATTAAAGTATCGCTAGCAGATGGTTAGCTTAGCTTAGCTTAAAGACTTCAACCGGACAACATCTAGCTTGGCTCTTTCCAAAGCGTTAGAGCGTTAGAGTTGTTTGGTAGGTAGATTTTGTTATCTTGGGACTGAGCCAGGCTAGCTGTTTCTTTGTGTTTAGTCTTTATGCTAAGCTAAGCTAAGCCAAGCTAAGCAGAGCTATAAAGACACTTTAAAGAGCAGTTTGATATTTTAGGAAATATGGTTATTTGCTATCTGTCTGAAAGATGGATGTAAAGATTGACTGTGGCTAGCTGATTGAGCTAGGCTAGCTGTTTCTGTTTTTTGGTCTACATGCCAAGCTTCGCTAACCGCATTTTTTTTTCCTGTAGCTTCATATTCAGTGTGCATTGGGAAATCAAATGCCCCATGTCTTCTAACGACAGGGCTCTAATTTAGCATTGGAATGGATTTACGAGCGCACCCTTGGTGTACAGACATCAGAGCAGCATCAATATTCTCATCTAACCTGTGGAAAGAAATCAAATCAGCACAATTCTAAAAGATGTCTTATTCTGCTTTTGTTACATCATTTCGGATATGTTTCTGCTGTAGTTGATAAACATACACTTGACAGCAATAATATATTTCTGACAAAAAAATAGAGGTTGTGAGGGGGATGAGCAAATGTGATTTATTGGGCCTAGATTATGTCAGAGATTTCCAGTCCTGGGTTTCTGTCTCTTCCAGTAAATTGATAACTCTGTACATCTGGGAAAGAACCTGTTTCCATCCTCCCTGATAAAACCTTTCCATGGAGAGGAGTTAACATCCAGGGGTGAAAAGTGTAGGGGTGGCTGGGAGGGGAGTCTGTGGTGTGGTTGCGTCTCTGCTCCCTCACCACCACCAGCTCAGACAGGTCTCAACTGGCTGCTACCTCCACCTTGGCAAGCCTGTCGAGTCCAAACAGCTGACATCATCCCGCAGGAAGCCGGGAAGCCTTATTGCAAGGTGAGACTTGGGTTAGAAAAATATGCTTTGATCCAGACGGGGCCACGGGAAGGTCTTTCCAGAAAGCTTCCTAACACCTGAGTGGTGGCGGTGCTGCAGACTTTCAAGTCAGTGATAGAGAGGCTTATGTGAAGTACGGGCCACATGAGAAAACTGAGGGTTAATGTGTGGAAATAATCTCAGATTGAGGAAATAGAACATGTAGGTATAAGGAAATAGAATATAGAGTATGACTCCCTGTGCAGCAAAATGGCTGAGATACAATAAGAGATAAGCAACAACAGTGACACACTATGTGGTCTTTATCAGAGCCATCTAGGAAAGGCACTCATCCGTCACACAGTAGTGAGCATCCATATTTCATATGGCTACACTGCCATCATGTGGCCATCTTCTATTACTGCAACACAATCTAACTTCCACCTATTAATTTAACTGCACCACATTTGCTCCTCAAGAATAATAACAAAGAAAATATGCACATTTTGTTGACAAGGGTTTATCTTAAATCCACATAATTCAACTTTATTGAAACAACTTCGGTTTTAAAACCATACAAGAAATAAAGACAACAAGTGGTAGTTTGATCACACCAGAGAAAAGCAACAATGACCAGAGTACTGAGAGCATAAAATGTCTCTTTTTATGTCCTTTAATCCATGGTCCACTGCTGGAAAACACGGTCTTGCCAGCTTGTGTTGATTCTAGGTGCAGCTGGTACATTAAGTGCATGTAGTCGATGATTTAAAAATGGGCGGCTTCAGATGTGCAGACTGATCTTCCTTATTCGCTCCCATTGTTTGCAGTTTTTACATCAAAGCTCCCCGTGTGGACCTGTGGTCGTCTCTGATGGCTCTGACTCCTCTTCTTTTTCTGGTGAGGACGGAAGCATGGATTAATAATACAAATGTAGTACAGTCACTTTTAATATTCATAAAATAAAACCTAAAGGTCACTTATTTTAACAAAGTCAGGTTTCCATGTTTTTTTTTTGTTATAAAAAAAAAAGTATAGGTCCTTTATAAATTCAGTGAAGGTTTTAATGAGCCATCAGGACATGTGTGAAGTTGTAATGTCACAGCTGTTCTATATAGTAGGGGTGTTCCTGGCGACTACACGAAAATTTTACTTAAAATAGGGAAGCATATCTTGCAAGGTCATTGTCATGATGAGCTACATTATCTCCTCAGACTGGGTGGGATCACAGCGTCTCTGGGTGAGAGATGTCAATTTGGGCTGAGTACGGTTAGCACCGCTAGCAGCTGTCATTTTGTGCAGGTTGACATCCAAATGCTTGAGTTGAATGTAGTTGCACATCGCTCCAGTCGAGTGATTACGTGCCAGTTTTTTTCTGACACAGTCTACATGCTTCCTTGTTTTCATTTTCTAGATCACAGTACTGCCAAACTGCACTGGTTTTGTGAGCTGACATCTCTCTTATTTCCCACCATGCTGCTTTAAAACTCCAGTCCACTCACTACGGGGAGGGGGACTGCTGTTTGACGGCTCTGTAGCACCCACTAGTGGTGGGCGTCTGCATGACAGTTAAGCAGCTTCCTACATGAATGAAACACTAATTGGTTTAACCGACTAATATTTCTGGTGCTGACTAGGAAGGGGGTGGACGTTTATTCTTTTAGATGGCTAATTGCTCGCTTCCCTACAATATAAAGATAAAAACTGCCACCACAATGTCGTTACAGTCATTCCTCAGCTGCCATGACGGTGCAGTGACACTGCAGATGTGGACGACCTGGAAACACTGACCAATTAGAGCAGACTGAGGGCTTTAACAGACAGGCGTAAAAGGGAGCTGATCAAATATGAATCAAGATTCTGTTACTGCACTGTCTATTTGTCTCCTCAGACATTTTCAGAAACACATTTTAGTGTACTGTTTAGCTGTACAATGAGACAGTTTGCTCCAGACAGTGGGAAGCGGTTGGTCTTGGCTCGACTGTTTTTAATATTGCAGCCAGGTCACAAACTTTTTATGAAACTTACTAACTACAGCTTTAAACCAACACTAGTCCTCACCTGGCTGCTGCTTTTGGACACACTCGCCATCTTGCTCCTCATAGCCACTTGAGCAGATACACACATGGCTGCCTTTAGTGTTGACACACTCCTCATGCTCCTTGGTGCACACTGGCTCTGGCTGGGAGCACTCGTCGACATCTGGAAAACACAATATAACACTGATACACCCACCTGGCTGAAACAAAGTTTTCTCTTCCGATGAGGTCACCCTCAACAGAAAGCTTTCATCACAAATAACACATAAGCAATGCTGTAAAAGCAAACAAGACCAGAACAGACTTTCCTGTGACCCTTGGCTCACACAATCCTTGTAGAATTAATAAACAGCACAAAGAATGAAAACCCTTCAAACAGTGAAGAATTATTCCCATCGTACCTGTGCAGGTGCCCTCTGTGTCTTGGTACCCGCTGGCACAGGCCTTGCAGTTATCAGGCCCGGCCCCAGTGCAGCCGGAGCACACTTTGTCACAGGCTAGGAAGGACAAACACTTTTTTTTTTAAAAACTTACTATTAGATGTATAGCACTAAAATATTTCCATAAAGAAAATATGAGAGAAAAACATTTTCCTGATCGATGGCTGTAAATATGTGAAATTATTATGGAAATGCTTTGTATACCACAGATAAATCATTTCTCCCCAACCAAAGTAAAACAACAGATTTGGGGATGTCATACATGACAGCAGAAATACACATTAAACTAGCATGTTATTGTTTTACAGGAGCTACTGTTGTGTCCAGATGTTGAGTGATTACCTTTGCAGGAGTAGGAGCCTTCCGAGTTAAGGCAGTATTGATCTTCTTCACATGGAGAAGGATCTTTGGAGCACTCGTTTACATCTGTAACACATGAGATGGACTGCAGTGAGGTCGACAGTGGTGCACACAGAACATATACTTCTGCAGTTTATTTCCTGTATACTATAAGGACACTTTTGTACAGGTGCTCCTATGCCAGCCTTACACCAAACTACATTACGAGCAATTTGACTGTCGCAGACAGATATGAAAATGTGAAAATTTCCAATGGCGGGATAGTCTTGAGAGTTTACCTCAGCTGGTGCGCGCTCTCGTGATCTCGATTGTTTGGTGTAAGGTGATCTTTAAACTCAGTCTGAGCTATCTTAAGTCTTTTCTCATTTTAACACTCCAACAAAATCAAATATGTTTAATATTAGCAAGACTTTTCAGTCTCGGTTCGTGTAAATAGTCACGTTCAGTGACATGAACATAGTCAACAACCAAAAGCTGCGCTCTCTAGGAGGGCACAAGGACATGAACAAGTCTTGGTTCTATTAGACTGTGGAGAAGGAGGAGAAACTAGTGGAGTTGTGGAGTGAGCAAG
>JAPZEB010000015.1:8540299-8553401 GCA_029783705.1 Chaetodon striatus | reverse complement strand
TTTCCAGAAATCATGACCCGGTTACTCAAGATAATCCACAGACCTTGTTGTGAGCAGTTTCATGTAGGAACTATTTTATTACCACCTGCCAATTGTATCACCGCGCAGAAGGAATTGTGCATCTACTCATGGATGAGAGACTCTGCTCGTGACAGCACAAGATGGAAACATTAATAACATTCTCCTCTGCTGAGCTGAACTGTAACGTTAGCTAGCTCAGTGGTGCTAAGTGAGCTATCAGTACATGCACACTTTCTTCTGTTGGGTGATTCAGTGGGCGGGTGTAGTTCGGTAGAAAGAAATAGTTCCTGCATGAAACTGCTCACAACAAGATCCTTGGGTTAACTTGTGAAACCAGGTTATGATTTTGGAAAAGAGTTTTTCTCTTTTTTTTCTTTGTTTTTTTCTGCTTTGAGCACCTTAAGCCGAGTGCAATCTAGTTACATTATATTCAAGAAAAGGCACACATTTCTATGGACAATATCTCCAGCAGTCTAACACCAAAGCAATCTAGACTTATAAATAGCTTTACAGGTAAGGGGAAAAATGTGTAGTTTTGATTTTAGAGTAAACTATCCCTTTAAGGCTATTAATGATTTCAACTTCGTTTTCAATACTTATGAGCCCATTTCACCACTGCTGCTGTGGAACAGAAGCTGGTCAGAGGCGTAGTTCAAAATGCTTTGCTGGTGCAATTCATGCAACAAAAAAATGTGTTGCTGTTGCTGAGCATACATTTATTTAGAACTGACTTTAAACTGCTGAATGAATTATCAGGTTTCTACAAAACATAATGTGTAGCCTCTGTTCCTGTTAGAAGTGCACACAACAGAATTTTATGTTGTAGTCAGATGTTTTACACTGAAACGCTCCTTCAAATTCACAGTTGACTTTGCTCTGTACATTTTAGCTACACAGGCTTTTGGCTTTTTATAAAAGAATGAGAATTCCTCATTTTCCTGTGATGATTCAACCAGGAGGGCCTCGTGCCCATCCAAGTCATGGAAGTTTGCCAACTGTGAGTCAGCTCTTATTGTCTCTGCACAAATATGAATGGGACTTTTATTCAGTGAACCTTGAGCTCTCGAAAAAAATCTCCTTCCACATAACTCTCTACACACATCACCTGAAATGAACCTAAAAGAGGAAGAGGTCAAAACTGCAATGCAGCGAATTGGTGGTTTAGGGTCAATCACTTAAACTAGTAGAGAGGCAAGGGATGTGTCCATGGATATTGTTGACATCCAAGCTGCAATTGCCGAGGCTAAAAAATGAGGCCGATCCGAAGTGCTAAAAAGTGCAGTTCATTGAAAGGCCACTTGAGGCTGGCTCCAGGAGACAGACAGTCACCATAGACCATTTTAACACCATAGATGTTAAAATGCCCAACCCTGCAGCAGACATAAACATATTACCACTCTGGTACAAAAAACGGTTTTGGACTCTGTAACTAATTTCAGCATTAATGACAACTGTAAACGGAGGCTGAATTTTTGTATAACTCAGCTGTTTACAATTTATTAAGGCCCAAAGTTCAGTATATCTAAGGGCAGGGCCGCCTGAGTGACAGGCTGTCTGTAGGCATCACTACAGTCTATGAGTCAGATCCACCCCTCGCTTGTCCACAGCTCCACACCCTGATCCAAATATGGTCACTTCTTGCCCCAAAAAAACAAGATGTCAGTGGCTAGAATGCCTAACTCAAGGCTGTAAAACAGGAGTCCACAAACAGATAGGTGATGTCACTGAAGCTAAATCCATTATTTATACAGTCTATGCTGACATCCTACTCAGTCCATCTACAATGCATTAAAGTGCAGGGGCAGGCACACAAGGGAGGTTTTTACCCAAAAAAAATATTAAGTACTACCTGTGTTTAGAATAAGAAGAGAACCAGCAATGAGATACATAATGTAAGCACACAAATAAAGGACTTGGAAATATTCAAGAAGTTATAAAACACAGTTTTAAGAACTTAATTGAGAAATCCTTATTCATGACTCCTGGGGGAAAAAAACATTGAGGTAAGAAAAAACAAGAAGAAGAAAACCTCCAAAGTGCTTCTCTCTTTTTTGGGCTGGGTTTAATCACTTTTATGCCTTAAAAACAACAATGAATTAGTTAAATCATTCCTCCTGTGCTCTCTGATCCACCAGAGGGACACTATATCTTAATAATAACATTTATAGTTAAGCATGTAATGAAATCCATAATCCTGATGCTCTTCTCTTTGGTACATACTGATATGCTGACACTTTATCAACCAAAATGTAACTCTATTTCTAATCATGACTCAAAACTTTTCCATTCTTAATTTTAGCAGCCAAACAGTGTTGGTCTAAAACCGTTCTGTAGCAGTTTTCTCTCCAAATAGCCCTCCAGTGTCCCTCAACTGCAGCACTTTGTTCAGACTGACAGCTTTTGAAAACAAGCACATTTGATTTAATTTGGAATACCTGCCTGGCCTTAGTAACCAAAAGACACGCGCCTGGACTGACAGGCTAATGTGGCGTAACCCTCTGCACCATCCGGGGAATCATGATTGAGGGTGAATCCTGTACAGCCATTGCTAACATCCTCTTTCATATCTCATCCTCTCTCACCTCTTTTACGGCGGGGCATCCAGTAAGGTCAGGGCAAGCCCGCTGATTGACATTTGGCATTTCTGTGTGTTTGCGCTGCCGCCTCTGGTATTTGGTCTTCTAATAACAAAGTCAGGTAGAGGGCAGAGGCACAGGGGGCAAAGACGTGCTGTCCTGCCTAACAAGCTAACAGGGCTTTTACACAACTCTCGTGAATGTCTGTGCAATGCAATATTAGCTGAGGTAATAGGGGATATTAAACAGAGATAACCATGTGAATATGAATTGGAAAGGAAAATAGATGGTGGAAAACATGTAATGAAGCAGAATGTAATCAATTTCCTCACCTAAGATCCATCATCTTCCTACATGACATGTAGGCCAGACTTAATTAGTTGACATCAGAGCCCAGTGAGACTATAGCATAACTCTCAGTAGTCTAACACCTGCTTTTTAGACACTGACGCACCACTGTGTCATTAAAACCTTTAGAAGGACACAAATCAATGCTCTGCTGCTTAATGATGAGTCAGGCCTCAGGATGACAATTTGGTGGTATCCCCTGGATAGTCAATTAGACCAGGCTTCAACAGCAGCACAGCCCAGTGGCTCGCATATCCAAAGGAAAGAACATCACATCAATCCATCTGCTCCTTAGAAAATATATTGCCCTAAAAAAGAAAAAAAAAAGCACAGCATCAATCAATATGAGGCGCTGGTATCTTGGAAGATAGATGAAGGCTTTATTACAAATCAAAACTGACGGGATAAAAAATGCAATAAATGTGTTACTGCCCATCTTTTGGGGTGCAGCAAATTAGTCAACATCAGGGAAGGATTGGCTGTCCTTTAAAAGGGGACAGTCTTCTCAAAAAGTCTTTCTAATGTTCTGAGACTGGGTTCAGTCGTTTCTATACTTAAACATGAGCTGTTCTCCTGCAAGATTTAGTCAAAGTGTTTAGGGAATGAAAAAAAGGATTGTTCCATTCAGATGCTTTAAAATTGATGCCCATTTTCTCCCCGTCCATCTCATATAACAGATCTAAATGCATTATTGACTGCACTGTCACCAGGCCAGATGATATGGGAACTTTTTTTTTCTTTTGTGCTCAACTACTGTCAAATGGTGATCTCTAAAACAGTATGACATGCTTCACTCCTTTAATCCTCTGCCCCATCAAACCTTATTACAATCTACCGCCATATAAAATGATGTCCGTTCTTTTCTGAGTCATTACGGGCTAAAGGAATTAAAAGTTATTGTGAGGCTAACCCTTAAGGTGATATTCTACATTTGTAAAGGCTAGTTTGAGTATGAAACATTGACCTTCTGAAGGCTTACAAGTTAATTAACTCAAATATTGTATTTAAAGGTCTAGTATGTAGGATTTAGGAGGATATATTGGCAGAAATTGAATATATTGTAGTATGTATGTTTTCATTAGTTTATCATCACCTGAAAATAAGAATCACAGTTACATTTCCTTAGAATGAGCTGTTTATGTCTACATAGGGAGCAAGTCCTGATCTATGGAGATTGCCATGTTGCACCGTGTTAGATTGTAACATGAAACTGCTTTATTCATTGTTTTTACTGGTTTAAATGATGGTGTCCATTTGTTTTGGAGAGGAGGAGACCTCTGCGGACAGTTCGTCTCATTGTAAAAACCTCTTGAATGTCTGAATCAGAAATAACACTGATTTGTATAATGAAACTGCTTTATTCTGAGTTTTAACCAGGTTCCAATCTGCAATTCTCACTGCTTGATTCCACTAAAACCCCCCAAGTCTTACACATTGGACTTTTAAGTACAGTTGTCAGATACTTGTACATTTAATTTTATGATGTCGTTCTACATCTACCTCACTTCTGAGGAAAGTTTGGTTACAAGTCACTCTGCAGATTAAGATTTTACTTACAAAACATATTAACATCTTATAAGATATGTATTGTTATAGATGAAACTAAGCATATATACAGTAGTAGGTTATATTAGCTCCACCTGTTTCAGCTAGGTTTGCAGTCTTCCTTAAACCAGTCTTCACATGCCCTTAAGGCCCAGACACACCAAACCAACTTCAGAGATCTAGCAGCAACAACAGCCCCCTGCTACGACACCTGATATTGTGTCATTGTGTCAGAAAAGTTACACATGAACACACCGCAAAGACAACAGCCACGGTCAACCAGCACATGCGTTCTGCGCCTGTGTGAGAGGAAATGACTCTTCACACCAGCAGACAGTGGTCATCCATAACCTTCATTCAGAAACGGAAGCCCGAAGACCGTCATGACACCACCTAGGCAGTTAGCACAGTAACAACACAATCCCATGTTGAAAGAGCTGAGCATATTTATTGTGCACCAGTGAAAAATAACACAAACCATCGATAAACATTTCTGCTGAAGAGCTGAGTGGCTAAAGAAAAATAATCTTACCTCATGTAACAAATTTATTTTGATCTCACTCCCTCTTGACTTTAGCTCTAGTTTACTTTGCTCACTTCTGTTTCTCTGCTGAGCTCAACTGTCAATCAGTGTGATTTCATTTACTGACGGACTCCATTATGCCATACCGAAAAAAAAACGTCAAGGGGCAACAGTGCAGGACACACTGCACCGGTGTAAATTGACACTGGAAAAAAGGCTGGGACGCTTACAGACAACTGCATTGGTTGAAATGGCAATGTATTCTTTCTATCAGACAGGCAACTGAAAAATGTGACTCAAAGGGTGTGAAAAATACTACGTCACTGTGTTTTTGTTTAATTTCTACTGTCTTAATAGTTGTGCAAGATACGTTAGTGCAATGTTGAAGGAATTGTTTGGTTGCGATCCTAACAAAACGTTTCTGGTGGACCAAAATTTTATGTAGAGTGGTTGGAAAAGTACTCGTCCAAACAATATTACAGTATGAAAGACAGGGATAATCAGACTATAATAAGGAGTAGGGAGACAGTTTGTGGTAACAAGATGAGTCATCCTCATTATTATACCATATATGTGTTAAGGGCCCTGTGAAATCTTTTTGTTTGTTTGTTTGTTTTAAAGAGATTTTGTTGTATTTCTTTTCCCCAAATTCTGTTTCCCATTTTAATTTAATTTGATTTAATTTAATTTAATTTAATTTAAGTTGATTAAATTAAATTTAATTTTAATTTAAGTTTAAGCACTTGTTTTTATTATAGATATAGTGTCTTATCATGTAGTGGGTGGATAAAAGTTCAACAATTCAATTTTTTTTTTTCTCCACTGATATAAATGTAATATATATCAGTGGATTTTATTTAAAACACTACTACAGTACTCCTACACACTACTTATTTACTGAAGAGCTTCAGTACAGTTAAAAAAAACATTCAGTCTTTTTGGAATATAAACTGCTGCATATTTGAACCTTATATTGCTCTGCTCTGAAGTCAGCTGTCAGTGTGGAATTCCTGTGTTTTTTTTTTTTCAATGATATACGCTGGGTTCACACTGGACACGGAAGAGCTGCGAAGTGGGCAGGTTTTCCTTGGAGCGCTGCTTCTTGCTTTCTGCACCCATGTGTACAAATGGGGCTGTTCACACTGGACATGGCACCTGGCGATCTGCAGTGATAGTTTCAGCATCAGGTCAATTTTTTCACGAGCAGTAAGCGCATCTGGCGAGAAAACACACTGATAATCTATTTTGAACATATCATGCTTTCACGTACTTATCAGTTGTGTCTAACCCGAGAGCGAGACATACAAGGATAGCCAATCCCACTAACACACACAAGCTGACAGCTGCTGAGCTCTACATGTGATCTAAACAGAGCAGAGCGCAGAATCACTTGCTGACCGGCGTGGAGAAATGCGCTTTTGGTATGACAATTAACAAATGGGGCGCTTCCACACCCTGTGTGAGAGGGCCTATTTTTCCCCCAGCATACCAATACCAATTTTCCTCATATTTAAGTGGGATTTCTTAATTTGGAAGGAATGCAGGTAGTGTCCTTCATGCTTTCTGTAAATAAAATCCAATTTATCTATTTCCTGTTATGTATTTACACTGCGTTAACATCTTATTTTAAAAACAGGATGCAGTCATGTTTATCCTTAACGAATTCAGTGCATTTACAACTTAAGCGGCGGCTTGTTTGACCACGGAGATGTGAGTGACGGCTGGTTTGATGGCCTCTGGGTGACCTGAGATGCACAGGAGGATTTACCCAGCTTGGCTGACTGAAAAAAACCCACTGTGGTCAAGCAAGCTGTCCATCACATCTCCGTGGGTAAACCAGTCGATACTCAAGTCGGAGACAAACACAGACAGAGCGAAGTGAAGTCACGACAAGTACAGCAGGCATAGCAACAGCGTAACTTAACTGGCTGTGGAGTGTTTGAAGGAGCCGAGCCCCGTCCTTGGTAGAGAAATTCTACGATATTCCATGTTTACAGCTGATTACACTTCTGTTACCAAATTCTGTGATTTTGCTTGTGTGTTCTACATCTCCGAAATCATCAGGCTCTGCTTGTCACTGATGTAACCTCTACATGAACCTTAAAACTTCACTCCTCAATCTGTGTAGCTCACACACTGAATGTCTCTATCCTGTCGTTTTTTAAAATGTCATCATCATTATCACTTCATTAAATCAGAATGGTCTTTTTCATGTATTTTCACAAGCAATTGATTCTGCCGCTGGTTGCCAAGAGAGACGGCAGGGCCCGTCGGGTTGACTCCCGCGAGGGCTGAGAGCTGCGGCGCTGCTGGGGCCGAACCACCGCGCCGATGTGTAGTTTGCTTTGCCTTTTTCTTTCAGACATGCGGTAGAACCTCTCTCTTTTTGCAGCTGCACAGATGGGTTGTGCTCTTTTATTCATAAGGGCTACACTAACTTTGATCTGGCTTTGCATTTGCAGCATGTGTCAGATTGAGATAGAGGGGAGAGTGGATGGGAGGGGAAAGAGCGGTGAGGTGGAAGCAGAGTGGGAGGTTGTCCTACTGGCCAGACACCCTAACTGCTCCCCGTGCCTCTTTTCTATGCTCCTCAGTTCCTCTGTGCCCCTGTGCGCTTTCTATTATGCATGAGTGTCATAACCAGTACAGTCGATCTGCTGGCCACAGACACAGAGCAGACATCCCCACAGCTGTATGAGGGGGGATTTTGTTTGATATACAAAAAGGAACCACAAACTGTAACGTGGACTTTGGTTTCTTTTAACAATAGTGACAAGAGGCAACTGTAAGCTGGGTCATTTGAACCCCCGAATATTCATACTAGCCATGCTAAGCTGTACTCCCTTGAGTTACTGTTGCTGTATTAGTTTTCCAATGTAGCACAACATTTACGCAGGATACACTGATAATGGTGTACTATTGAACACTCAAAGTTTGTGGTAATTTTTCAAACAATGGGTCTTTGATTTCAGACGGAGGAGGACAAAAGCAAGCTTCTCTTTTTTAGCTGCTACCTTTGATTTTGCTGGCTGAAAGACAAACCCGGGAGCGGTTTGCACCTGAGTGTGAAGCGGTCGGGATGCTAGTCAGCACCTCCAAATCTGAGGCCATGGTTCTCTGCTGAAAACCGGTAGATTGCCCCCTCTGGGTTGGGAGAGTTACTGTCAAGCGGGGGAGTTCAAGTATCTCTGGATCTTGTTCACGAGTGTGGGTAGAATGGAGATTGAGATGGATCGACGGTTTGTTGCAGCTTCTGCAGTGATGTGGGTGCTGTGCCAAGCTGTCGTGGTGAAGAGGGAGCAGAGACGGAAGGTGAAGCTTTCAATTTACTGATCCATTTACGTCCCAACCCTCACTCATAGTCATAACCTCTGGGAAGTGACTGAAAAAATGAGGTCATGGATAGAAGTGACCAAAATGATTTTCCTAAGAACAGTGGCTGGGATCAGCCTTAGTGATAGGGTACGGAGCAGGGGCATGCGGAGGGAGTTTGGTGTAGAGCCGCTGCTCCTTCTCGTCGAAAGGGGTCAGTCGAGGTGGTTCGGGCATCTGATCAGGATGCCTCCTGGGCGCCTCCTAGTGGAGATGTTCCAGGCATGTCCCACTGGTAGGAGGCCCCAGGGCAGACCCAGAACATGCTGGAGAGATAACATATCTCTCAGGCCTGGGAACGCCTTGGGGTCCCCCAGGAGGAGCTGGAAGTATTGCTGTGGGAAGGGATGTCTGGGGGCATCATGTGACAGACCCATAAGTTGTAACTCCATGGATTGACCACAATATTAAATTGGCTTCACAGCCCGCAGCCTGTAGCAGGCAGATGGGCCAGCTAACACAGGGTAGCTGTTAGCTTAGCTTAACCGTTTTGCCTACACAGTCTAAAAACACCTGTAAATTTAAGCAGCTTTGGACCACACTGTTCGCATTTATATCCTCTGCTCACCAGGATAGTAGCCGTGCCTTTTGCAAAGCCCCTGCCCCGATGGTTAATTGATCTCAGGTTGGCTAGAGAGCATTAAAAAGAGAGCAGGGGTTGCAAAAAGCCAAAAAAGTGTAATTTAATATTTTTTGTATTTAATTTAATCTCTCAGTTTATAATGAAGCTCCAGCAGGACAGCATTAAGTCTTGTTTCTGCCCTCTAAGAACGTAAGAGGACGTGATTGAGTTTAAAAATACTAAGTACTGCCCTGATCATTTCCAGTACATTGTGTGTGTTTGCCTACCTGTGCTGTGGTGGTGCCTGAAGAGAGAAATGGTTTTCTTCTCTGCTCCAAGCTCGAGCCCATTTATTAAGGTGTGTTTATCATTCATAGTGACCCAGGTTAAGTGTCCTGAGAATTATATTTAAGGCTGCGGGTCCCAGTTGGCAATTAAGTACAATTCATTACAGCAGACACACAAGCCCTACAGGGGGAAACGTAAGAGCCGTGGCAAAACACTGTAGCAAGCGAGGGGAGAGAGAAAGCCATCTGAGAGAGGAGGGAGAGGAGAGGAGAGTGTGGGATTGATATGAAACACGAGGGATGTGTGTAGGAGGGGATGAATGTGAGAAAAGAGGCAGATTGTTTGTGTAGAGAAGGTGTGTATTGGGGAGAGGAAGAGTATTAAAATAAAGAAAAACAAGATTTTTGTTAGACAGAGTTGGATCAGAAGGGAGAGTGGGGCTGTATTTACCAGTGATAGCTGTGCTGCAGCCTCACCTGATGGTGTGGTCTGTCAGCACTGCTGCTCCTCTCACAGAGAATTTCAAGCCTTTCATTTGTTGCATTTTGATGTTGAGAATATAAGATGTTCTGGGGTTTTCTTGCCCTGCAATGCTGATACCTATCGAATCTGTGACCCCCAGCTGGCAAAGGTGGACTCTTCAAAAGGCTTTTTTTGTTTACTGTATGAAACCTACCTAAAGCATTTGAACTAACTCAATTTCTCATTCGTAGAAATGTATTGATTTCCCTTTGGTACTTTGGTATAAACTTTCTGTTTCATGTGTTTTGAAGTTTTAATCTGACTTTTTTTTTTATCTAGGAAAAGGGCGTGCTTCTCTCTGTGGTGGCTTTATATAACACAGTCGTATAGGTCCTACGTTTGCTGTATTTGTCAGATTCACTGAGTACCTTAGATGTAATTTGTCACATATTCTGAGTTTGGCGCCGTGTTGTTTATCAAATAGGCACAACAGCCTGGAAGCGCACTTCCTGCCATCTGAGGTGCACTTTGCATGTTTAGTGGTTGGTAGATTATTGAATATGTGTGGCTTTGGTAATGCAGCAAATGCACTCATAGTTGTTACAGCCGCAATCATCACTGTAATAGGTGCTTGGTTTGTATTGAACATAAATTACTTGTTTTGTATTGAACATGAAATTGCATGACCTTGTTTTTTTCATCAGTTTGCATTTGTAGATGAAGAGATTATCATCAGTGTACCTCCCAACAATACCAGGTCAAAACCTGGTATATGGCTGGACCGTGTATGAAACGCTAAAGGGCTTTTAATTTCAAAAAAGAAGTAGCAGCATTCACTTGGTCAAGGACTTTTACACTAAGGCTCATTTTTAGTCCCTTTGTGTAAAATGGATACAGCCGTTTCAAACATCACTGCTCTCATACTTGCATGTGTCTTTTATGTTGGCATATATACAGCCAATAGATGGCACAAGAGGGCAGAGTGAAAAGTTTCTAACAACAAACGAGGCAGCAGGAGGTCATAATATTGCACCTTTAAACAGAGGCAGCATCACAGATGGTCTGTGCAGCCATATAACATTACATCCCAACACATGGATGAAGAACTCTTTTCACTATATTACTGTTTCGTTCTGTTTAGCTGTTATTTAAATTTCATTTCACAATCACTGGTGGTTCTGCTCCATTTCATTCGTATTTATAAGTTTTCAGAAAATGTGCTCAAATATGTACGAAGTGAACACACAGTACGGACAGAAGGCTCTATCTCCGTATCTAACGTTGACGCCTCATTTCCGCTTACGTTACGTATGGAGACGAGGTAACTGGACCGCCATTCGTTCTATGGGAATTTCTGTGATATCCAATGTACCTGCGAAAGTCCTCCCCTCCGTCATATTTTGGTTCGGAATTTGCCGCAAGTACATTACATTTTTTTTACTTTTGCAGTGGATTTCAGAGAGACCGTATGACTGTGTGCTAGCTTAGTTAGCTTAGGCTGCTAACTAGTTACCAGGCTATTTTCTTCAATTCATTTGCCTGTGTTAATTCACACTTTGTGAATCTGAGTAATGTTATTCTGCTAAAATCTGGTTATACATTATATACAGTCAGATCGTCATAATAACTCGTTCAGCCATTCATACGTCTTTTTAATCAAATATTTCAACAACATACCTGGCAGGTCCTGTTTCTATCCTGGTAATGTTCGAAGCACATATTCAAAACTACTGGATGGTGAAAAGCGGACAAAATTAGCCCCTTCCCCATGGCCACAGGTAGTTTCTATCTGTCACAGCTCCATTCTCCCTGTTTCCCTCCTGCCCTCAGTATTTTTCCACTCTCCCTGCCTCTGCTCCACTCTACCTGTCAGCCACTCCCACCTCATCAGCCCAACTCTGCTCACCTGTCAGCACAGCTGCATCTCATTCTAATCAGCCCTGCATATAAGCCTCTCCAGCACACTCACTCTTTGCCAGATTGTTCTGCTGCCTCCATGCGAGACTATCCAGCACTATTCACCTACCTGACCTCCTGTTGCCGACCCTGCCTGCCCCTGATTTGCTCTCTTCATCTGCCTCCCGGTGACCTTA
Organism: Chaetodon striatus; assembly: GCA_029783705.1. Classification (NCBI taxonomy): domain Eukaryota; kingdom Metazoa; phylum Chordata; class Actinopteri; order Chaetodontiformes; family Chaetodontidae; genus Chaetodon; species Chaetodon striatus. Next base: position 8,541,611 of record JAPZEB010000015.1, on the reverse strand, counting down.
CTTGCCTCCTGTCCCTGACAATGTGCTCAGCCTCAGCCTCCCTGGCTTCTGTCTGTTCTTCCAGCTTTGACTCCTCCACCCGGCTTCGGCTCCCCGCTGCTCGCTCCCCTTCAGCACCTCAGCACCCTCGGCTGGTTCTTCAGGCTCTGGACACCTCGTCTCAGCTGCCTCGCCCACAGTAAGCCCATTCGCTTTCCTCCTGGCTCTTAATGAACTGTATTATTCAGCTCCGAGGGCTCACATCCCCCACCTCGGTCCCGCGGCTGGATTCGGCTTAAATCCCTTCCTCAAGTCTGAAACCCAGAGACTGCTTGTGGGCTCCTTGCCTGAAGATTGAACTGTGTGCTGAGTGTATTCATCTGCTTGAGTTCCTGTTTTGCTGCCGAGCCATTAAAAGTGATTACAGACTGTTCCTGATATCCAGTGTACTGCTTTTGGATCCTAATCACACACGTTACACTATCAGGTTTCTGTCCATCGGTAAAGAAATGCACTTCCTTGCGTTGGACACTAGGGACATCATCCATATATTTACGGATCTACGGACACCAGTCACGTACGTAAGTGGAAACAAGGCGTAAATCTCGTCATCCACCATTGTCCAAGAGGGTCCGCACAGACCTATATGCAAACGTGGGCATGCAGCCCATTGTTTGTGATCACAAGGACTTTACTCTTGCTCTATGCTCCAGTCCAGTACAAAACACTGCTTTCACGCCAGCCACAGCCGCCTCACCACGGTCAAGTTAGTTTTAAATTGGATATTTGTCAAATATTCACTCCAGACCTAGAAGCATTGTTTAATTTCACTTTGCCTGACGTTGGGAGGACAGTAAGCCATCCTCCTGGCCTTTTCTTTTCCTGCCAGGGGCTGAAGCAGACCCCCAAAATTGCAGTCCAGTCCGAATCAAGGTTGAAAGTAGATTGAAGTTCTTGCCGGTACTAGTTATTGTTTCATATTATTCTCCAGCCTCCATCTTCATGCATCCCTGAACATTTGCACTCAACTTTTAACGCCTGTATAGTGTTGACAGAAATCAGAAATACTTGATGTCTTGTATAACAAATGATTAATTTAAATAGTGGCACAGAATGATATATGAATGTGGAGAAAACTTTAAAAATAAATATCATTAGAAGAAAATTTCAACTAAATTCATCGACAGCAGCTGAACAGTGTCTGTCTTTGAATTTCCAGAACACTGGGCACATGAAAAATTATTTTCTAAGAGTAAAGTTTTTGAATATTCGAGGATATCACCATGTACAAGAGTGAATTTACTGTATTTTCTCCAGTGAAAATTACCTGAAC
>JAPZEB010000015.1:8516296-8528497 GCA_029783705.1 Chaetodon striatus | reverse complement strand
CCTGTGATAGTCTGGTGACCTGTCCAGGGTGTACCCTGCCTCTCACCCAGTGTCAGCTGGGATAGGCTCCAGCCAACCCGAGAACCTCAAGAGGATAAGCGGTTATGGAAAATGAATGAATGAATGCTGGAAAAATGATCGACAACACTTAAACTATATGAAAAAATGTACAGTCAAGTTTCACTTTAACTGTGCATTGGCTCTGGTGTTGGCTCTGGTCGTCTATGCTTGAGTGGGCTCTGCCGCTAGAAGAAGGGGGGGCAGTTTCAAAAATAGAAAATCAATAATGGGTGGCGATTGCCAATATTACGGCAGTGCACCCCAATAAGTCAATTTGTGAGAAACCCTACAATTTGTATATAAAAAAGACTTTACAAAACCCTGCAAAGTGCAATGAAGTGCAATGTAAACAGACTTAGTGAATAAATTATGACATACTGTACATGAGGAATGTGACTTAGACGTCACCCACTGAGGAGACAATACATAGAAACATCAGATGTGTGTGACCTTCCTCACAATATTCATGTAACAGTGGTGGATGGATAAGCACATTAGTTTGCATTTCTGTTGCCAGTTTTTTTGGAAATTCAGTCACAATTTGTGGCTACATTTGGATGGAAACCTGGCTTATGTTTCCTTCTAGTTATTTTAAAATAGAAGCCTGGGCCCTTTGCCTATCTTGTTTATTTATCACGTCACTGACAAGCCCAAAACTGCCAAAACAGAGCAGCAAGTGCGAGTTAAAATATAGATGACAAATCTAGGAATAGCTGAAGACAAAGCATTTAAAAAATAACCTAAGTTTAGCTCCCTGTCTGCACAGCCCCAGTGAGACTCCGTTCTGAGTGGGAGATCACGCAGCTAATTGTTTTCCACCAGCCTCGCAGGCCGCGTCGACCAGCTCACAGCGAGGGGCTGTGACCGCTCGCCGGTGTCCAGGCATGTGTTAAAAGCCTTCCCACAGTGCAACACGCCCTGGACTCATTTCACACTCTTTTCAGTGTGAGGGAGCCCAGCCGTGTGTGTACATTTGAGTTTGATATTTAGTTGTTGGTGTGAGATTGAGTGTGTACATGTCAGTGTCTGCCTTTTTCTCTGTGTGGACAGCACATATGTCCCCGTGCGTGTGAATCTGTGTCTGTGTTCAGGCTTGTCGTCCTGGCACGGCGGCTGATGATAAAGGCAGCGACGCCTCTCAGTGTGATTTGTGTCGCCCAGAAGTTTCCTCTCTTCCACACGCCTGCTCCTGTTTCCACACTCAGTGGGAGAACAGTTTCACTAATCCAATTTAGAACTGGGAGAACAGATTTCTTCTCTTTCCTGTCTTTTTATACTAATCTCTAGGAAGGCTCTGCCAGCCTTTAGAAAAAATGCAACTTTGTTTGAGAAGTTTGATGTCTTTGTGTAAAGGCTTTGGTGTTATTGTCAAAAAAAAAAAGTGGTACAAATGAGTTGACTAACTTAGGGATGTCAGTTTTGGTGAATTTGGCTTTGATAGTCTGTGTCTGAGACACCAATTAATGGGTAACTAACTAGTTAACTTTTAAGAGGAAAAGCACAAAATGACTTGGAAAAACAAGAGGCGTTTCCTTTTAGTCAAACGCTCCATTGACTCAGTTAGCTTTAGCGCCACATTTTAAAGCATCATACTTTTATAGGTGGTGAAATATTTCAGTGTAAATGTCTCACCTTTCATTTTATTTTCTGTTGGCCTTGGTGACAGACAGCTGGGTAGCTTCATTACATGCGAAAACATAGTGCCCACTGCCCACCCTCTGGTCTCAACTGGTTAGCTAGCCTTTGCCGGTATGTACTGCGTACTATTTGGGTTAGGTGGGAACTAACTAACTTACAGAGGTAGGCCAACATTATATGTTAATTTTGCTTGATACCTGTAGGTTAACTATGCACGATTAGCTGACCTTCAGTTAGCATAAGATGAGCTAGCTTATCTTTGTCTGAATGATTGTGTAGTTGGCATTTAACTTTTTTGAGCTGTAACACCCCTTTAGCATTGTTAATATGTTAGCACCACTGTGCTGACACTGCTAATGGTGCTAACAGAGATAACATAGTTAACAAGGCTAAAGGGGTTTTGTGGCTAAAAATTGAGCTGCTTACTTACTGGAATGACCTGGAGGGAGACCAAAGGGTGGGCGCAATGCTTCCACAACAATGCTGTTGGGTTAGGATGACATTTCCACTAGTAATAGCCGACTGAGCGGCATTGCTAGCTAGCTGCCGCCAACCCTGGGTGTTGCACAGTGCAGTAAAATGAAAAGCAGAAAAAACAACCTATAGACCAATATGCGTAACCAGTCAAAGACATTCTTTGACATCCCTAAATTAAATGTATTTTTTGTGTCTTCACTGTTTAAAAGAGGAGAGGAGAGTGTAGAATGACAGACAGACCAAGCAATTTGATAAAGAGGACAGAGGGGTCAGAGGGTATTTTGAATCATTGAGAGGCTCACACAAATCATCTGCAAGGGTCAAACCACCTTCAGTAACATTTAAGGGCTCGTTCTGAGGTCGAGATCTCTAAAGGCTCTTGTGTGTGTATGTGAAGTGAACATACGAGTCAAGGGTAAATGTCATGCTTGTGTGGATACATCCTGTTAACCACCTGTCCATTTCATTAGAGAGCAGCAAATCCATACCGCAGCCATTTCTGTGGTATGGTGTGGTCTTATCTGTAAAATAAAGTAGTGTGTCACAGATTGGCTGTAGCAGGATGGAGAACATGATCTAATCTAATCATATTGCCTCTTGTGAACATAAAAAAAATAGCTTTATAGGTGTAGCATGCCGTAACAGTTATTGAACATAGGAGGTATTTTTCTGGCATGTTCTCACTGACATGCTGTGGAATTATCCTGTTTGTTATTATTCCTGCTAGTGTATTTATACCACTGCCTACACTGAAAACATGGTCATCTAAATAGTGTTTAAAATGACCTGTGTACAGTATGTATGGAGGTGTATGGCAGCTTTGCTATTCTGATACGTTTGGGCCAGTGGACGCCTTGGAGTTGGAGAATAAGCGTTTGATCTGTACCACAGCAGTGAAGTGAGCTCATGTAGCTCATGTATTTGGAAACCCTGTGAGACCTCTGCAACCAAGGCAGGACAGAAAATCAGGAGTGGATTTCGATGTTCTGCAGCATCTGCAGAGACTTCTGTCATCAGCTTGTGGGTAGTCACTTACCCCCCTAATTTGCAATTGCATCATGGTTAAAGGGGTGACATCTCCTTGGCACGAGCCAAAAGTGCCCTGTCTGCCTCATGTGCTCTGCACACCTTAGTGTAGCCTGCCCTCTTGTCTTTGCATCATACATTTTGCCAAAATGAAATGGTGTCTGCTGCCATTACCTGAGCTCTTCTCTGTTGAGTGTGGGTTTGATTCCCTAAATCAAACCCACACTTCACCTCCAGGTCACCTTCTTTCCTGCTTCATCTTATGTAAAATACTAAGCTCCTCTTTTTTGTCTCCTCTCACACTTGACTGTGTGCAAGTTATGCAATGTGAAATTATATGCTTTGCTGCTGGATTACTCTTTAGCCTGATCCACTTCATTTTACACAAAATGGCCCATGACTTTGACCCACTGTACCACAGTTCAATAGCTCCTCTTATTTTCTCCAGCTATGGCATGCTTAGGCTCATCATAAACCCTCTCATTTTTGCTGGAGAAATATTCTCACTTGTTACTTGTGCCTTTTGTGCTTAGGACTCTTGCCAACGTATATAAACTTTGTATAGATGGCAGAATAATCTGAACAATGTGATTTTGCTTCATTTTACATGATTAAAGGGATACTCCAGCTATTTTGTATTACATTTGCATAAAGCTAGAGGACTTGACATCCTGACTTTTAGTCTCTAGTGTGATTCAACTAGATGGAGTGTCCCTTTTTCTGCCACTGGTAGTGCTATGGAGCATATCTTAATGAGAAGGTGCCCCGTTTTGTATCTTTTGACAGTCACATAGTAGGGATGTGCCATATCATATCGTTAATGATAGTACTGGAAATATTTTTAATACAATAATAAAATCATATTGTGATAATGGCAGTATTCCAACCTGTTGACGTAATGATGTCATACCATTACACACAGCAACAGCAAGCATGGCTGGAGGAGAAATTGCTACTGACTCCATGGTGAGGGAGCTTGTTCTAAAATAGGCAGCGACTTCAGTAGTGTGGAATCAGCGGGGTCATTAGACCTGGGCGTCCCTAGTGTTTTATGAATAGCCCTGGGCTTTTCAGACCCTTTTAGCAACTTTCTGCTTAAAGTCAACTCAGTCAGCGGTTCCCCTGGCAGCAGTACAGCGTCTCCCCATACCTTCTCTATCCAGCTGTGCACTCACTAGAATTGCTGTCATTTTATTGTAAGCCTGTCATAATACATGCCTACGTGAAGCTTGACAAAAAACACAATATGTGTGACTGTGCAATAATCTTTGGAAAAGTACAACTTGTCAAAATAAATGCAGGTCTGTGTGTGTTGGAGGGTTCCTATGCTCAGTGCTGACAGAGGAAAGTAGTGATGCGCAGGTCAGGGTTTTTTAAAGCTTGCCTAACCCGTTGTAAGAACCAATCCACCTGTTCTGACCAATAAACCTAGGCCTTAATCAGTGACCAAATTTCGTCCCGCAACCTGGAAGTACTGGTACTAATAACAACCTACTTGCTGTTGGCTATATTGTATTTAATTTTCAGTAAATTTCATAATATAAAATGTGTGTTTCCTTTTTAAAAAGTACAAACATAGAAAGAGAGAAAGTGCTTACCCATCTCTTAAGTGGTGACATCTTAAGTATGATCTCAAGCGCACAGCACACCTCGCTCGTGGTTTGTTTACATGAGCACACAGCTGATAGGTACAGTGGTTTGTTAACATGATGATGTAGATAAAACTACTACTCTTGGTCAGCCTTCACTTGACTAATAAAGATGAATAATAAAGCAGTGGTTTCCAACTGGCTCAGCTACGAGGTCCAGGTTTCTCCTTAGTCATTCGTTCAAGGTCCACACGGTTTAATGCACTCAGCACTCACTCATATTTGCATTTGGCCATGCTGTTGAGCTTGATTGCTGTCTCTGTCAAGGTACTGTCTGTTAGTCACTCACTCTACAGCAGGAAACAGCACTTAAAACATTCAGCTCTGTGCCAGAGATTCACCGTACTTAAAAATAATGAATGTATTCTACAAACTAGATACATTTGCAATTCACTTGCGGTCCATTCAGAATGGGCCTGCGACCCACTTTTGGACCGTGATCCAAGAGTTGGGAACCACTGTAGCAAAGTAAAACCCAATGAATGATGATACTTGTCCTTATTTGAATATATAATTATTACAACACAAATTGGATCAGAGAAGCTTTTGGCACATCGTATGCCTGGACAAAGACAAACCAAAAACCTAGTTTTTTTTTACAGTACATTTCACACGTCACACACAGCTGTATCAAACACTGGAGTCTAAACATTTTACAAGGTCCCACTAGTAGTAGCAGTATCACAAAGCCCAGATACCCTGGAGCCGGTGAAGGACTATCAGGTCATCAGAATATAAAAACCACTACCATTGGCGCGTCATACCATCTTCATAAAGTCATTATTCATGAGATAGAGACGGAGATAGGGGAAGAGAAGGTGGAACTTGGATTGTTTCATGTTTCTGAAAGTTGTTAGTAACGTACTCATGACCCACCTGCCTGAAACTCGCAGTATTTTCTACCAAGTTTACTGAAACCATGGGCTGTGGGTTGACCTGCCCATCACCAATGGAAAGAGTAGAGGAGAAATAGCAGACTGCGCAGGTCCAGTGGGAAAAAAAATTAAGAACATTATTATCACAAAAATACCCTGAAATACCATATTATTAATTTAGAGCCATATTGCACAAACAAACAGTTTACCTTTAAGATACAGTAGTAATTTTTCAAACTTTGTAGACAAGGAGCGCTACGGTTACTCCTTTTTTGGTTACAGTTAAACATCATTAATTTGTCTGTTAATGATAGATTATACACTCTGGCAGTGAGTGCAGTGAATATAGCTTATAATAGCTTAATATCAGCTAATTAAACCAGATACATTAATGCCGTCATGTTGTGCTAATTATGACAGGTAAATGAGATCTTTAAAAAATAAATGAACTCTATTGAATTGCCTACACATGCTAATTAAATGAACAAAAACTAAGAAATTGTCATTGAAAATAAATTGAATGCCAGGGATGCAACATAGGATGACATAATTATACACCACAGTAAAATGCTCATAAGTGGCATGATAACACATTAGTCTGATAGCTTTGCATTTGTACCATCATCACTGATTTAAAAAAAAACAAAACATCCATATTTTGACTATAATAAGGTGTATCAGGGACAGCTGCCCCGTGAATTTTGAGTTTCAGACACTAACTGTTAATAATTTATGCTCATTAGAAATGGCACAATAGTGGGACATATAAAGAGCCAATCTTTATTCATTCAAATAGAGGTCACCCACACTAGGTGTCTTTCTTCTGTAGATTATAAATTGCTTCTCTCTCTGTGTCTCTCTCCGTCTCTCTTTCTCCACCCACCACCTCTCAACGTTTGAGAAAGTCGACTGAATTTAAATGGGATAAATCATAAATCTGATTAGGCGAATATTCTCTGTGATCTGGAGGGCAATATGGAAGAAAGGTGATGAATTGAAAATGATGAGGAGACTTCGTTCATTTTTTTTTTCTCTCTGTCTGTCTTCCCATCCACCCCCTGTCAGGAGTTTAGTTGAATAATTTACTAGCAGGGCAATAATGTGAGGTACTTCATTAGATGGAAAAGCTCTCCGGTGTCAACGGAGATGTCTCCTAATTGAGAAGCCTTTGATGAATCCCGATCAGGACCGTGACAGTTTCTACAGTCTCGAGACGTATTACAGTAACCTGTAATTTTGTGCAGTCACCACCGAGGTTTCATACTGCTTCACAAACAGTCATTAACTCGCATTAATGTTGGCTCAAGGAGGACTGAAGCACACTTCCCCAACCTAAATTAAGATGTTGATTTTGGGTTTAAAAACTTCAACGTAGCTGGGTGACAAGTGTTATTTCTTCTCTTTTAAGGGAACACACACACAAGATAATTTAAATCCTTATGGAGTCTAACAACACAGCAAAATGCACAGCACACCGTGTCATGTTCATAAAGGTCAGTACTGTAAAAGGAGTCCTAAATGCGGCCAAGCATTGTTGGCGTCTGACACCTCTGAAACCACATGATTTTTTCTACCTTCCTGCTATGAAAAAAAATATACTGCAGCTGAACTGACTTACCTTTTTACTTCAAAGAAAATAAAAGACTCATATTTAATCGCAGCAATTCCTTTTACATTAGGCTGAAGATGCATTTCATTACAGGTTGTAAGGTCATGAGGAAGCATCGACTTCTAAGCCTGATGACTTCACATTATTCAGTCTTACGCCATTAGCTGCAAAGGTTATTAGCTCAAAGTTTAAGAGCTTTATCAGAGTTTGAGGTTAATGAAAAGGAATGACATAAAGTTATTACTTCAAATGGGTTCTTTGCCGGCTCTGTGGCTCAAGATATTCTAGGAAGAATCCTTAAAGATTTTATAGAAACACAAAAGGTTTTACCGACTGACAAATGGCTCTGTATGTTCCAGTATTAGTATAGTTTCATGTACTGTTATCTTGTCCACCTAATTTATTCTTAGAAACCTTATAGGTTGAAGAGACCAAAGAAACTGTGGTCTGCCTTTGTAAACAACCAATAACAATGTACAAAAGCACTGATTGCAAATCAGGGGCACTTGTACATTTGCCAGGGGCTTTGTGGAAAGCTTGCAGAGTAGATCAACTAATTAAAAAAAATGGGAATTGTGAGGTTATTAAAAGATATATCCACACATTGAGTCAGCTGTAAACACCTAAACGCTGCATGTGGCAATTTATAGTGTAAATAAAAAGTAATTGATAGATGGTTGACAAAGCTCAAGTAATCGACAAACAAGTAGGCCCAGTTAGCTGAAAAATATCAGATAAATGGTGAAAAAGCTAAAGGTAGTGGTTATAATAAAATTAATTAGAAGTGGTTACATTAGATAGCCAAATATCTGAAACAGATAGCCAAACTTAAACGATTTTTTGTTGAATTAGATCTACAAGTAATGGATAGATATAGTTTAAAAAATGGTTAGCTAGAAGTAAATTATAGATGGTTGAGATTGTTAGCCAAAGGTAATGGATAAATGGTTAAAAAAATAGCTAAAAGTAAATCATGAATGGTTGATAGTCAGCAATAAGTAACAAATGTTGAAAGTTAGCTAAGAGTAATAAATAAAAAGTTGAAATGGTTACGTAAGATGAATGGTTGACACAGTTAGCTGAAAGTAAAAAATGAATAGTTGAAATAGTAGGCTAAAAGTAAATGGTGAATGGTTGACATCGTTAGCTAAAAGTAAGAAATAAATAGTTTACATAGTTGGCTAAAGGTTAGAAATTATTGGTTGATGTAGTTAGGTAAAAGTAAACAAATGGTTAAAATAGTTAGCTAAAATTAATAATAAATGGTTGAAGTAGTTAGCTAAAACTAATAAATAAGTGGTTAACATAGTTGGCTAAAGGTTATAAATAAATGGTTGATGTAGTTAGCTAAGGTAAATGATTGACAAAGCTAGCTTAAAGTAATAAATAAGTGGTTGAAATAGTTAGCTAAAGTATAAGGTTGACATAGTTGGCTAAAAGTAATAAATGGTTGAAATAATTAGCTAAAGTAAATGGTTGACATAGATAGCTAAAAGTAATAAATAGTTGAAATAGTTAGCTAAAGTAAATGGTTGACACAAATAAAAAAGGTAATAAATAAATGGTTGAAATAGTTAGCTAAAAGTAATAATACGTGGTTGAAATAGTTAGCTGAAGTAAATGGTTGGCATACTTAGCTGAAAGTAATAAATAAATGGTTGACATCGTTAGCTTAAAGTAGTAAAAGTGTTGAAATAGTATAAGTAAATGATGAATTGTTAAGACAGTTTTCCAAAAGTAAACAATGAATAGTTGATATAGCCAAAAGTGGATAAATGATGCACATCCAAACATGATGGATAGTGCCGATGAAGAGGTACTTAATTCATCTGACAGGCTTGTGGGGTACAATAAAGACACTAAAGGTTGGCAACCATTGTGCTAGAGTATACTGAAAATATTCTCCTTAAATAGGAGAAAGTACTTATTTGGTTTAAGGAGTGTACTGTGTAATGTCATTAGATAATGCACAGGCTTTTATCATGCCATTGTTTTTTCTATTATTGCTGTTTTGCACAGGCATACATTCAGATCTTTTATCGCACAATTCATCGAAGGTATACTTTTCTTTTATATAACATTTACATTTATAACTGTCTGTACCCCTGAATTTATTGACTAAAAAACACACACACTTTTTTACATCAATTTTTATCTAACCATGGTGACCTTCTTAGCCAGGCACATTAGATGTAGCCCAGACTCGGTGAGCATACAGAGTGAGGAGTGTTTTATCATGCCAGAGACACCGCAGAGCAGCAGGCCATTGATCTGTGAAACCACAGTGTCAAACCTCTGCTCTGTGAACAGTGTGTTGACTGCAAGGCTGCACGTAAATTGAAACTTTTTGATCCCAGAGGTTTGAATACTGCATTACCTATTTATATACTGTAGTACCAAAAACTGTTGAGTGATGTCGGCTTAAAACTTGAGAGTGCTTAAGTATTGTTATCAGCCAGTCACACTTCTCATCCCATACCCATTAAAAACCTGTATCAGTCAGTGGAGCATGGTGATAATGTATCAAAGGCTCATCTCAAGTTTTAGACTAGTAATAAAAAGCTCACAACTTTGTGTCATTTATCTTGGTATGAGATGATACATGGGGTCTAGAGTCTGTTATTCTACATACCCAGCAGTTGTTAAATAATTCAAGGTCACTATGTTGACAGGGTTGCGTCTTGTGTCTTGCACTTTTTTGGATTATTGATATGGAAACATTCAGTTTGGCAGTGGCGTCTTTACTAATCGACATGTAGCTTTCAAAGTGCACCTGAACTGTTAACTACTGAATGTGAAGTGGCTGGCATTGAGCTTTGTGGCCCTCAAACTTAAGGCCATGGTTTTTCTATTTAAAGGTGGCTGGAAGTGGAAGCAGCTTCAAGGTGGAGAGCAGGGGCTCATTTGTGCTCAATGTTAGATAGCTATACAGCCAGGGACAGAGCCCTCTGTCTGTGTTCATTTTGTCCATATTTGTGCATGTTTTCTGAAAGCCCGTGGATACCAGTGAAACGGAGTAGTACCACTGGAGATCATGGGGACAATGTGGTGTTATTTTTTAAACATTTTAAAAATGGTGGAATGGAACAGTAATATCATGAAAGAATTCTCCATCTACATGTCACGATGTATTTAATGGTCTTTGGACCACCACCATCTACAACACTGCCTCCGTTGGAAGATACATTATTACAACCTCCTCCACCATCGCCATGCTTGTTATCAAAAATCTTTGACTCTGTCACTCTGTCTGGTGGATGTATCTTTGCCAACATTAGAGATGCATGGAAGTATGTGGGCAATGACGTCTACAATGTTTGTAATGAATGTGACTATTTTTGGATATGAGGGGAGTAAAAATTAAGACTTCAGACAGGCTGCAGGACTGCAGCAAAAAGCCAACGTCGTAAACTCTAGCAAAAAAAACTGTCTCAACTATTGTTGCAGCATAATGTGACATCATCTGGCAAGTTGCTGTGTTGTCAACTCAAGTATGCTCAAGAATACATTCCTTGTCGATTACTTTGTTACGTAAACTGTTATTGTGCTATTTACCTTGTGATTGTTGAGATAGAGTTAAATTCATGAGTCTTTGCTCGCAGGTCCCAAGTCAGGTCACAAGTCCAGACTGACAAGTCCTCTTCAACCAATGTACTGCCACTTTAACAACCAAGTAATCATGATAACATTTTAAAAAATCATATTTAAGTTGTTGAAACAAGTAGTTACTCAGCTGTTAAGCTACATTTGATAAGCATTAGCTATCTAGCTATGTTAAAATAAGCCCCAGCTTACTGTTCTTTGTGCCACTTAAAATGATGAATGAAGTTGGAAGTTGTTGCTACTCCATCTGTAATTTTCTACCCACATTATTTGCATGCTGTTATGTTTTTATTTTTTATTTTGTTGTTGAACACTGCATAGTGTTTGAATGCAAATGAAATTATCTTTGGTATAATTTTTTTTCAGCTGGCACTCAGTAATATAATATTAGTTCTTCATTGTTCTCTCCTGCAACTCGACTCAATACTGTGTGGCTCCAACAAAGTGCATCTGGGGAATTAAGTGTCGACTTGCCTGTAATAGATTAAAAAAATAGCGTTAATGTTACTTGATTCAGGAAATGAAGGGAAAAGGGTTGATTAGTTGAACACTTTTTAAATAACTTGAGGGAAGGTATCAAGTATTGTCAAATCAAAAGGTTAAATTCCAAGTGAGTCATTGGTGTTAAATCCATCCATCCGTTTTCATCTGCTTATCCGGGGCTGGGTTGTGGGGGCAGCAGGCCAAGCAAAGCAAAGCACCCCAGACGTCCCTCAGCAACATTTTCCACCTCCTCCTGGGGGACCCCAAGACATTCCCAGACCAAATGAGATATATAATCCCAGGGCCTCCTACCAGTGTGACGTGCCCGGAACACCTCTAACAGGAGGTGCCCAGGAGGCATCCTGATCAGATGCCCAAACCACCTCAACTGACCCCTTTTGACGTGAAGGAGCAGTGGCTCTACTCCGTGCTTCCTCCAGATGTCCAAGCTCCTCACCCTATCTCTAAGTCTGTGCCCAGCCACCCCACGGAGGAAACTCATTTTGGTTGCTTGAACCCGGGATCTCATTCTTTCGGTCACTACCCAGAGCTCATGACCATGGGTGAGGGTTTGGACTTAGATGGACCAGTAAATCGAAAGATTCGCCTTCCGGATCAGCTCCCTCTTCACCACGACGGTCTGACACAGTGTGTGCATCAATGCAGAAGTTGCACCAAACCGCCGATCCATCTCATGCTCCATTCTACGCTCACTCATGAACAAGGCAGCAACTCTCTCTCAACCTGGGGGAATGTTAAAGTTGATTCTAATTACAAGTCT
>JAPZEB010000015.1:8479806-8491051 GCA_029783705.1 Chaetodon striatus | reverse complement strand
CTGCTGAGACCCAAACTAGGCCAGCCAACCGGCCGTAAGTGTGTGTGTGTGTGTGTGTGTGTGTGTGTGTGTGTGTGCAGTGTGGGATAATGGAGAGTCAAGCTGACAGCTGCATGTCAGATACGCTTAATGTACATCATTGCCTAGAATGACTTTAGACGCACACACATCTGAGGAATGAGGTCGCGTTCACAACTTTTTGGGGGGAGCTGGATGCAGCGTTGCTTACCAATCTTAGGAGACTTTCCACCACTACAACCAACTATGATTGTCATGTGACTGACGGAGGCAGGTGAAGGCAGTAGGCGGCTTTCAGTAGTGTTTTTGCTATCCGGGCTTTGCGTACTGCAGACTTACTGTTTTAAAACCATCAGATCAGGTTCCTCTCAACAATCTACAGAAGTTACTTTATAATGTCTGTACTCTATAACAGCATTTCCCACTGCTAATGGTGGACAGCTGGCAGTACACATGGGCTGCGATTCATTAGTCGTTCAACATGCCCTCGTTGAATCCCCATCGCCATCATGAGTGTCGTTCCATTTGTCTGAAAAACTGAAATGAACTTGGTGAGATCGACCGTCGGAGGGCTGATGGAGTGAGTCAACGATGGTCACTCCAGAGGCGTTTACCACCCACAATGCATTTTATTTATGCGTTTGGTGCAGGAAAATACATCTGTGGTTACCACAGAGAAAGGAGAAGATAATAATAAAAAGCAAAAATAATAATGAAATTAAATGTACTCACTATCTGACATGCTTTTTAGTTTTTCTAATATATTTTACAGGACTGTAAAGGTAGGCTTACATCTGTAGCCCCTAGCTTCACTAGTTAGCAGATAGTTTCTTGAGAAAATTTAAATAATAGTTTATAATGGTTTTGTCCAGTTGTTTTAGCTAATGCACTAAAAAGTTAGCATTATGGAGAAATCCAATATTCCTCTTAATACCTCCCCAATTTCCGATTAGGTGGACATGATAACCTTTAATACACATAATGTTATTCATCCCGACAACAGTAAATACTTTTTCTCTTACCTGATATGAAGTGTGCGCTGCACATGTGAGCATTTCTGATGATCTTCTCCATCCAGTTCTTTCACCTTATCACATTTAACCATAGCTGTCTTTGCTTTTGTTGACGGGCAGTGGCATCTGGTATGTGATCGAACTTAAGTTTTGAGCCATGACTCCTTCTATTCTGGCTCCCAATAACACAACAAGACGACATTTTAAGACTCCTATGTAGCCTGCAGCCCTCTGGTGGAGAGTTGTGTTTTGCCTCCAGCTAACAAACTCATGATATTGTGACGTCGGCCATAAAAGGGTCTATTATGTAATACCAAGGGCTGAGGGGAAGTAAATAAAGATAAGTTTAACTACTGATAAAAAAGCAGTAATGCTAGCAGATTAGCATGCTAGCACCAGTGCTAGCATTCGGACACAGTCCCTGTGTAGTGTGAAAAAGGGTCTTAAAGTGTTGGCACCAACTACATTTTTACATTTAGTATATTTCGCTGACAGTAAGAATAAATACAAACACTGTTGATGTGCGCTTTTGTAACGTTATACTGACCAACTTCTCTCACACAGCCAGCAGCCCTAAAAACAAAGGTATTGTACGTGTGCAGTCTACCATCTGCATGTTTCCATGTTAACGCAACATAAGGTGAATAGGTAGGGTGGGTGATAATTTTTGATAATGAATGATTTTTTTTTAATTATTTAGCCATTTTTACATATATATAATAAACATTTGTTGGTGAAGACAGACAGGGAGGAGTCTGAAAAAAAAAAAGTCTAAGAAGCTAGCTCTAGTCAAAAGCTAACACTAACTAACGTCATTATCACATACACATCTCAGTCATACATAGCTTTCATACACTTTGCATATGTGATGCATCTTTCAGAAAATATCTTTATTAATATTATGTCATGGAATTTCTCCATATCAGTATCACCACTGTGTGATAAACACTGACTGCAGACTTTTTTTAAACTCTGCCCTCAGCAGCCTTTGCACATTCTCTTCTCCTCTGAACTCTGTTTTTCTGTTTCTCTCTCACCTCTCAATCTTGCCTCATCTCTTCCCCTTCTCACCTTCACGGCTCCCTCTCCTCTCAACCTCTACTTCTTCTTTATGTCTCGCTCTCTATTTCCTCGGTCTCTCCTGATTCATAGCCTGTCACTTATAAACTGCCATCAAGCCACCAAATGAAACCACACCACTATATCTTGTGTTGCTGTCATGCGCACACGTCAAATGCGTATTTAGCAGGGGGATATGCCCGGAAATGTATCTGCCTCCCTCTCAGAAACACCAACAGATAGGGTTTGTGCATCTGCTAAAATCTATAGATAGCTGATGCACCACAGGGGGTGTCTCAGTTGCAAAGTTACTGCTCTGAGCTAATGTGACTACGGGCTCTCCTGCAAAGTAAGTGAGGCATGGAGAGCCGAGTCGACTGGAGAGAGAAACGGCGAAAAGAGAGTGGCGAGCAGAGTAGGCGAGGGGAAGGTGGGTGTCATGCTGGGACAGCATCACACTCATGTGTGAAGCCTAATCAGGCACAATCTGCTTCACTATGATGCAATGTGTGGCGCAACTGCGTGTTTTGTATTTATTTAGAATTAAAGCTGTTGCACGCTCGTTGCTGCATTTCATTATGCAGTACATTAAAGGTATCCAGTGGAGTTGATGAAACTGTGCTAGGAGGTGGAGATGTGGCTCCTGGAAATGTTTGAATCACGTGTTCTTTGAATGTGAGCACAAACAACAGCAACAACAACTGTCACAGAGGGAGGGTGAGCACTGCCTCATATGTGGACCTGGCTTGAAGCCGTATAGTTGTCAGGTTTTCAAACAATATGTCAGCATGTTGTCGGCAAAACACCTGGTGCCACAAAATGCAAAGGATTATAAGCCCAGTCATTTAACAGGACAGGAAGTCTAAAGAACACTGCAAACATTTTATGAGGTGCAAATTTTTTTGAACTGTATAATAACAGGAATGGACAGTATGCTTTCAAGAAAATATGAATACAACTAAGGCAAAGTGGCTCCATAGAAAACTACATCTCTGGCCAACATAATGCTGTTCATTGCTGCAACTGATGATCATTTCCATCATAGATTATTCTAATGTATTTGATGCCTCCATGCTGGAGACAGACGTGGCCAGAGGCATTATATTTTCGGGCTGTCTGTCTGTCCTCCGTCCATCTGTGTGTCCATCCCATTCTTGTAAATGCCATATCTTAAGAACGCCTTGAGAGAATTTCTTCAAATTTGGCACAAATGTCCACTTGGAGGCAATGATCTAATAATTACATTTTAGTGGTCAAAGATCACTGTGACCTCATCTGTCTCATTCTTGTGAATGTGATACTTCAAGAAAACCTTCAAGTCCCGATGACACAGAAGGTGTTTTAGCAGCTGGAGGCCCCTTTCTGTAATTGTTTTCAGCGGAGAAAAGCGTCCCACATCATCTCTCTTTTCATTATCATTTTTCCAATTGTCCAATGAGGTGATTTGAGAGGTGAGCCTTCTGTGGTGGTCACGACAACAAGTTTACTGTCGGTAAACAATGGAGGAGAAACTGGTGGCAGCACCCAGCGCTATACGGCCCGATGATAGACAGCAGGCTGTCAAACTGCCCCGGGTCATCCTAAAATATGCCTGGATATGGCCATCATCGAGGTGAAGCTCCTGGACCAACTGGTGGTGCTCCCCATGACCCACCCACTTTTACAGGGTCTCATGTACCCACACAGATCTCCGTTTCCCTGTGCCCAACAAACTATTTGCTTACAGCCTCTCACCCTCAACCAGAGCTACAGCAAGTACCCTCTGCCTCAACATTTTAGGGACTACACACTAATTACTGCAAAGAAAAAAACCACACCTGCAAAATGTTTTCTGTGTGATCAGGGGGAATTTTTTTTCAAATTTGGCACAAATGTCCACCTGGTCAGATACCGAACTGGTGTGTATGGAGTAGCCATGTTTTCACAGACAGGGATGTAAACTGTGAGTGCAACTTGACTGGTATGCGGAGGCACACTTGTATCACTGCTTAGAAGGAAGTGTGCAACTACTTCTAACTCACCTAGCACCACTTAGCTAGCTAACGTTATAGCTCAGCCGAGAAGGACCCCAGTTCCATAATATTGGAGATAAGGCGGACATCTCTATGGCCAATATCTCTAACACTCAGCAACTCACATTAAAACAATCTAGATGGATACATAGCACTACAGGTAAGAGGGAAAATATGTAGTTTTGATTTGGGGGTGAATTGTCTATTTAACTTAAATTACATTTTTATAGTGTAGTTGCAAAACAGCAGCAGCCACCATTATCAAAAAATGTCACATTCATCACCAAAACTTCATTACTGTACATTGCAGTTACCAACATAATAAAGGGAAAGCGTATGGTAATTTGTGCGGTTTATGATACACCAATGACACATTAAACAATAATCAACAGCAACATTCAAAATGCTTTGTCATATTAAAAGACAAAAAGCCTGATTGTATTGCAGTCTGCCTGCTTGCCTATCTGAAACTCATTTCCAGCCCCAGCACTAATGACGATCTGATCGACAGGAAGTGTCTCAGTGCCAATGCACGATTGGCCGCTGATAGGTGATGCTGCCCAAAGGGTTCAGCTGCAGCCATCGCTTCCACGCCAGGAGACCAGGAAATTATATGACTTTCTTGGGTCATCCAAAATGCATTGTAGAGACCAGCTTCTCAGGTTGCTGGCAGCATGGGCTCATGATTAGTTATAGGCTGGTGTCCCAAAATAGCGATCCCCCCTCGGTGTGCCCAACCTTTCAGAAAATAGCCTTGTTTTGGAGCTGTGTAAGTAAGTAGAGTTGTTGGAAGGGGGCTTTAGCGACTGTGAAATGGTGACTAATTTGGGGTAAAGAAGCGTGGCCTTTGAACTTTGCGTTGAATAAAGCTGACTGTGCCTGCCTCTGCGCCCCTTAGGCCTCATTGTCAGCCTGCCAGAACGCCATCTTTCTCCCATCACTGAATATAAAGCTGCGGAATACATCATGCAAATAATCAGGCTGGAAACAAACACAAGCAGTGCTTTCCCCCAAAGGAAGAGGCAGCCGTCTCTAATGAGCAGGGTAAAATTGGAATATTCATACCTCTTTCCCTCTGCAGAAACGATTGAGTGATTCCCTCCTCTCCCCCCACAACTTTTCTCTCTCCCTTTTCATTTGCCATGCTGTCTGTCCTTCCCTCTCACCTCCCATCTCTGTTCCCACTTCCTTCTCCTCGCTCCCTGTCTTCCTGGAATGTAGCGATAAACATGAATAGGCAGCCGGTGATGTTGACAAAGCCGTTCACAGATTACGCCCCTGGATCAGAGTCACAAATCTGCCAGAGAGGAGACGTTTGTTTGTGGGAGAATCAGTAACGAATGCAAAGGGGAAAAAATATTATTAGGAAGTAGTCAGAAAGACTTTTTTTTTTTTTTTTTTACAAGAATCGCTTGAAGAACAAGCCTGAAATACCGCCAAATTTAAGATTTACAGGCCTCCCCCCACATTCTGGATTTAGTTGTCAGAAGGGTTGTCAGAGTCTTTTCTCATGGCTTTGAGTCTCATCCCACTCAGACAATGGGAGGTCTGGTGGATGATAGTCAAAAAGGCCTGCTTGCAAGTAGTTACAGTTCATGTTTTTTGGGGGTTTAAAATCAGATCACAGAGTTGAGACTGAGCAGGGAAACATATTAAATAGTGGATATTATTTTGCATCAGATTTCACTTGATAAAAATTGTTCCTACGTCTGTATACTGCGTATGTGCACCGTGGAGGTGTGGAAGCCTGTAACTGAAACGAAGAAAAATGTGAGGTAGTGTAGGAAAAAGATGAACAGCGTGATGTACCTCAAGGCCGGCGATGGATGATGTAGGAGGAGAGGGATTTTATTTCTCTCTTGACCACCTTTTGAGAATGACCTAGAATAAGAGAAAAATTATCCCTCCAACAGGGTAAAAAAGTTTTCTCTTTCTCAATGCAGAAGCAGTAAAAAGTTTCTCCGTGTTTCAGGTTGAGCTGACATTTTCCCGAGGAACAGGCAAGTGAACCACAAGGAAATGACACACTGACAAAATTATTTGTAATTGAAATTGAAAGTTAATAGACATATCATTTTCCCGTAACACTCCCTACAGCTTGTTAGAAGTGGCACACATCACCCAGTTATCACCCAAACACTACCATTTGTTGAAATTGGGAAGTAGGCTGACAAATTGGACACAGCTGCGTTTCTTCTTGTGGGAGGTGAAAATATGAAAGTATCTGCCAACATCAGCAGAGGAGGCTGTGTGCAGTCAAAACTAATGCAGGAAAACCTGCAAACCACGGATACGTTACATTTGTATGCTATTATGTAGCGCATACGTTGTAACTAGGCTTGTAACTATGCTGTGTTAAATGTGTGGGTATTTTTAGGCATTTAAACCATTTGGTGATGGTTCGGAAAAGGTGTCTTGAGTTCAAAGATCCTTGTTTGGTAGCACCAGAGCTGCCAGAAAAGCAGCTATGGGTCGATAGACAACAAACAGCATTGTCATTTGTTGGTCTTGAATAGTCGTCGTCAGTGGTCTGCAGCTTTGCCAATGCATTCTCACTCCAACCTAGTCACATATAGATGTTTAGTCATGGTCATGGACCTTCCACGTCCAGATACAACGTGAAAGGTTCCCTGGGTTTGTTGGTTGTTGACGTTCTGGGACGCCGTGTCAAGTTCTGCCTGTTACATGCATGGTCTTCTTTCAAAATACACTTCCGTTTTCACAGGAAATTCAGAAGAACAGGGTTTGGCTTTATAATATTACGGGACATGAACACTGCTCTCCCAGGTGAAAGTTGGTGTTTGTTGGACCCATTTACCAGCCCCCCCAGCCCGCCCTACTCAGGCTTTGGCCACCCTCACTTTTATCCTTGTACTGCCATATTTCCCCCTGATGCTGCTGAGCACCATGAAACTATAACGTCGACCGGCTGTGTATCATGCGGACGTTAAAGGTCGACTTTTTTCGTCTGTGTCTGACGCCATAAGTCACTGCCCAAGCGCTGGATTTCAGTTACTTCAGAGTAAGACTGGGTTGGCTTCGTAGCCATCTCTCATGGATTGCCATCCACTGCCCCCTCCACCTCCAGATAACCAAGTCAGCTCGTATCCTATGTCACGTAGAAACCACAGACTGCATAAAATTATAGATGTAGCTACCATGCCTTGAGTTTGGCATTTTGTCCGTCACCGCTGGGTTTTTTTGGAGCCAGAATTGACCAAACTTGGATCAGAAGATGAGCTATGGAGGAGGGAGGGGTGGATTTGACTCATAGACTGTGGTGAGGTCTTGCGGACAGCCTTTACTCAAAGCGGTCATGCCCTTAATTATGCGAAACTTTTAGTCTTAATAAAGTTTAAATTGGTGAGTTATATAATTCATATATAATAAATTCACCCTCAGTACAGGGGTCATGAAGGGGAACATTAGCTATAGAGACAACAACTGTTCTTTCTACCAGGCTGTAAACATGTTTATTTCTGCTGTGAAATTGTGCATTTTAATATTAGAGTCTATGGGGTTGAGAGCCAGCCTCAAGTGGCCATTCAAGGAACCACATTTTTTTGGCATTTCCACTCTGGCTTCATTTTTCATTCACATAGGTGGCCACTTGGCAGAAACCACAGATATCATCTTTATTAATTTTTTTTTGTCCTACATTACCTACAATACAACTTCACTGCCTGTGTCTTGGTTGAAGATTTAGGTGTGTTATGCTACTAGCAGCTAATGTAGCCTCAAGGCTCTTGTCTCAAGCAGAGGTGAGGAGCAGCCCGGACTGATGCATGTTACTTGAGGCTTTTTATCAGATTTCACACAGCTCCCTCAAGGGCCACAAAAGACGTAATCCAGTGTTTTTTCACATATGCAATAGCACTCCCCAACACCAGTAAACAGACTTTGATGTGTAATATTGGTGGAGTTCCCCTTTTAAAGTACCATGTGGAGCTTTCCTGTAAACAGACAAAATCTATCGGTTTTTCTCGACATCTAACATGTTAAATGCATTTTCTTCCTCATGTATGACACATTTTTAAATGCTTTAAAGAAACCATGATCTGTGTACATCCATGTTTGATACTTTGAAGTTCTTTCTCTTGATCAGCAGAATAGTGTGAAACCGGCAGCAGTAATGTGCATTGTGTTGCTCGCAGTCTTGCATGCATGATAATGTGCCCTCTGCCTGTGTACAATCCAAAAAAAAAAACCAACATAAAACAGGGACCCACCATGAATCTCTCTATTCTGAATTGTTGAGGTATGGTTGTTTAATAGTGTTAGCCAAGAAAGCGATTTTCGACTTCACAATTTGAAGGCTAAGAGCCAAGTATGAACTAGAGGGCAGGGTCAGCAGGAGAAACACTACGGCACATATTCAGTGGGCCACATACAGCGAAAGTAAACCCAGAAGCTAGAAATAGGTGTCAGAATAGGTAGAATAGGTGTCATCTAGTTATTATTTAAATTTATGGGACACACTCATAGAAACATTGCTCTTGAGCACTCCTAGTGGTCAAAACCTTAACAGGGTGCCTTTAAAATACAGTGTAATAGCCTATCTGTAAATATAACAAAATCAGAGGTTATTTGTCATCAAAGGAGCTGCTAAAACAAGAATTCTGCGAATTCAACACCGTACTGATGTAAAGGGGTATATTTTGAAAGCTTAACCACATTTTCATTTCTTTCCATTATTCTTGACGAGACTTGTTTAGATTCTCTGGGACAGACTCTACTTGACAAATACTTTTCCCACTGACTGATGAATAATCTCCTTTACTTTTTGTCCCACATGCTCACCTACTTATCCCCCCCCCAATGCGCTGCTCACACATGACCCATCTGTGGTCCCAACCCTCACAAGTGTTACTATTTATTGCTTGTTATTTCAGTGATCCAAGAAGCTTATTCTAATGTTACAGTCACCAAGTCACTATGGATAAGAAAATCCGCTAAATCCCTAAAAATGTACCCAGAGTAAACCCGTGGAGGAGGCTGGAGCCGGTGAAGTGTCTAAAGTTGTAATGAGATGCGAGGTGGGCATCAGAAGGCAGGTGGTGTATTAAAAACCACATGAAATGCAGGAAGGGCATTTGGGACAGGCAAGCTGGCTGTGATAACGAGGGAACAGCGAGAGACAAGAGGGGTGTTAGTGGCAGGTCGAGTAGCCTGGAGGCTGGGGATTAAGGAGGGGCATTTTAATCAAGTTGTCTGCAATGGAAAAAAATGATACTGCTGTGTGAGATATTATCATTTTGTGTTGTTCAGTTGTTCCAGGAGTTCTAGTGAGCCTAGAGTTGATTGATAAATGTTTGTTACCTCTTTTTGTGCTGATTGCCTTCCTTACCTTCCATTATTTAGCACAGTTCTGCCAAAGGTGCCTTTCAGAAAAAGACCAACCCTCCAAGCACGTCACATATTTTGTATTTAACACATATAAGAACGTGGTTTATAAAAGCAGCCAGCCTACATTTGGGAGCTATGAACTGCCCATCAACAGCTAGCTTAACATTAGCCACAGTGCCTGCACACAGGAGCAAGGAGCTAACGTTAGTTTAGCCCCAGTATTTCCTTCCTCAAAGTGAAACTATGGGGCTGACAAGACAAAAATCCAGGAATTCCTAATGTAGGTTTAGTAGTGGCTAATAGTAACAAGCTAGCTAACAAAAAAGACAAAAAAGTAAGTAAAACAACTGTGGAGTTACCACATTTCCACACTTTCCAGTCTCCACACCAAGCTAACATGTTCGGTACCAGTCTAACATCTAAACACAGAGACCAAACTGAGGACAACCCCCAATAACACAACGAACAAACCAACCACCAGTGCATTAAAGCAGGGTACATAACTCGATTTGCCCAGGTGACAGTTAATAAACAAACATTAAAGGGGCTCTAAGCAAAATTCAGAGCATATGAGTTGTCTGGACACGGTTATCAACATGGGCTGAGCCGCAAGCTAGCAACTAGCATTGCTCACTCCATAATCAGCACTAATCAATGACAACAGTGCTGACAGAGCTAACAGTGTTAACCAGGAGGGAACCGGAAGGTGGGCCCTGAGCTTCCATGACAATGCTATCCCAATATCACCAGTAACAACAGCAAACAAACATGAAAGTGGCTGTCTGCAAAATTCAAAGCATATGAATTGTCTGGACACGGTTCTCAACATGGAGAAGGCTGAGCCACAAGCTAGCAGCTAACAGAGCTAGCAACTAACAGTGCTGTCAGAGCTGATGGTGTTAACCAGGAGCAAACCGGAGGTTGGGTGCTACGCTTCTGTGACAGTGCCGTCCCACCATCATCGGTAACCGATGTATGAGCGCAGTGCAAAATGGCGGTGATGAGCTAGCTAGTGGGATACAAACATGCACTAACATGCAGGTGCAGCCAGACCAGTTTACCACAATAAACCACAGAAAAGCTCAGATTACAACACACACACAGAGGGAGGGTGACAACATTCTCTATTCAGAATGCCATCACACTGTCTTTCTATACAAAATAGAAGTTTGCTGCTTTAATAATGCTCTGAGTTTAACCTTAAATAATAATAACGAAAAAAATTATCAACCTTTTGACATTTGCTGTTGTCACTTCACCTTCCCTGGCATGTTTGTTTTTTAATAAACTCGCTCTATTCTGATGCTTTTAATACACTCTGGCACCTTATTTACATTCAAAGTGCAAGGAAAAAAACACAAATCAATTTATTTTCATTGTGAATTGAAAAATGGATGGCAGGCCACCCTGCACCCCAGACGAGTATCACTACTTTACAGGGATTGCATATGAAATGAAAGATCTTGCTTGTTGAGTTTGAAGGTTTGACGAGATGAAGCACACCTGCCCTGTTTGGTTCAGTTTAATCAAACTCAAGTTCATTTGCCCCCTAAGTCCGTTTCTTTTGGACAGGTGTGAACACAGCAATCGTACTCAGGTGTGCACCAAAACAACTAGACTGAAACTCTCTTGAAGAGGTGGTCTCGGTCTGGTTCCAAACGAACTCTGGTGCAGTTTGTTTGTGGTGAGAACGTGTTCCGCCCTCGATCCAAACCAACTACAGTCACATGACACATTGTTTGGGTTAAACATGAGCATGTTACAGTCCTGGAGGATTATTCATGTGCGCCTCCTCCT
>JAPZEB010000015.1:8458859-8471985 GCA_029783705.1 Chaetodon striatus | reverse complement strand
GCGAGCCGCCTGTTAATGACGCTGTCTGCAAAGCAGTAATGATTGTGCTAAGTGGCTAATGGGCATGTAGCTACTTATATGTTGCAGATGATTCGTCATGTTTGTAGTCAATGAATGAAGATGAGTTTACGTATCACCTTTGGTTCATCTTTCACCTTCTCAAAATGATCCCACACTTTGGATTTCCTGCCCGACATGTTATTAACTAGCCTGTGTAATAGCCACAGGTACCAGCCCCGCGGCAGCAGGTTGCGTCTGCGGTTGCTAACAACCTTAACAAGCATCGTATAGCCTATTTACCTGAAATATTGAGAGCAGAGCTGATCTTCTTCCTGTATTAGGGGGCAGGTCTTGTGTTTTGTAGCAACCCATCGGCAGAAAAAGTACTACAAAACGCTGCTTTTCCAGCCCTGTTTGTGACCTGAAAACCGGGTTGTATAATACAAAACATGACCCTTTCCTAACCATAACCAAGTGGTTTTTGTGCCTAAACCTAAACACGTTAACCACAGCTTTATGTTTCAAACATAAAGTTTCAGCATGTTCGCTACATCAGTGGTTTTCAAACATGTTGTGCCCAAGGCACACTAAAGGGCAAGCCAAAATCCCAAGGCACACCTATACTTATACTTATACTTATATCTGTGCACAATAGCCTCTATAACCTGTGTTGTCATTCTTATCACACCATAAATTTTTATTTACTAATATTTTTGACAACCAACTATTCATCATGAAATATTATATACAAAATGATTCAGTATTCTTTTTAAGCTTTTTAAAATTACATCAAAGCACCAATAACACATCCATTTAAATGGGAAATTATTGAAGATAATGTAAGGTAATGTGGGATGTCACACACTTTTCATTCCCTCACACAAATGGCAAGAAATAGGTTCCCTGTCAAGGCTTTTTTTGAATTAAATAAAAATATTGTTTTTGGCTCGTCACTGGGAAATGGATACACAGAACCACTGCTCTACATAATGAAGTGCAAATGTAACGTATCTGTGGTTTGAAGAAATGTAAATTGCCAACACTTTTTCTGATGATTGGGTTGTGATGAGACAAACAAAAACATTCACTTGCTTCACTTTTGGGTGTGTGTTTAAAACTAACAAAAAATGTTCAATGACATGTGAGGCAGACATGATGTTTCTCATTCTAAAAAAGACCAGTCATATGTGTGTGATATAAGTAACATTGGCTTTAAATATTTAAAACAGCGATATCCTTTAATAGATTTTTCCGACAATAACGGCACACTTGGGAGTACAAGCCATACACCAAGTATCTCACTCATACTGCACAATAACCCAATGAAGCAAAATAAATCACTTTTACCATTTACTTTTTACAGTAATTTTCCCCAACACTGATAAACACGCAGCGCTGGTGCTAATGTGTCATTTATTCATCAGCATAGATCCAGTTCCAGTTGATGAATCGTACCTGGAAAGAAGTCCATGCTAGTGATTAGAGCTAGATTAATTTCTTGTCCTCTGGTGTGAAGCCATTTGCACTGATTTAGAAAAGTACTAGCAGTAGATACTCACCACGGTCCTATTGGCAGCCAGCTAGATGGTCATTACTAATCTAAAGGCACCTGCGGGAGGAAAAAAAGGAGTAAATGGATGTAAGTGTTTCTGCATTCGAGCGCGCGTGTATGTGTGTGTGTGTGTGTGTGTGTGGAGGGTGGAAAGGTTGAGACATTGCGACGGGGTCACACTTATAAGATGTGGGGGTCAACGGCGAAGATCAACTGGGGTCAATCCTGTAATGGGAGCCATTTTTCATTAGGCGCATTTCTCATCCCGGTCCGCCGAGGTAGCGGCAAGAGTGAGGTAGTGAACTGCAGAAAATGGCATTTCAATGTGCGTAACCTCTCGCCTTGCAACGTCCCCTCTTGACAGGGAATGGCAGGTCCTTCTCATCTCTCTCAGGCTGGCTCGTATATCACTCACAGCTCTTGCCCACCTCTCCATCCCGGGAGACGGAGGCCTGAGAGAGCGAGAGGAAGAGTGCGGGTGATGTGGGTGGACTGCTCTTCAATCTAGCAGCTACTCAACAATCAGCAACACATCTATCACCAGCCCTAAAAGTAATTTTGAACAGACTGACACACATGCGAGCGTCTCCCCGGCCTGTGATATAGATGAATTGTAGATGACAGCCGCTGAGCTGCCTTGAACACTTAAAAAGGCATATCGACTCCCTTTATGGCGCATCAGTCCAGCACATAGACCGAGCCGCTGGAGATGAAAAGGAGAGGAGACTGCAGTGTTGTCCTCTGGAAAGCGAGACAGTCCAGCCACTTGGTGGCACTAGCAGCCAAAATCAATGAGAGAAAACAGAAGGGCACATGTGTGGATATAACAGATAGAGCTGTATGAATATTCTGTTTCCATAACATAGCATCAACAATGAATATTCTCAACAGCAGGCGGAGGACTATCAAAATAAATCATGTGCTGTAAACATCTTATTAAAGATGAATATTTCAGTTTTGGGGCTGCTGTGGGAGCAGTAAGGTCTGCCAGGAACACTGTGGGTAACCTCATGTGTGGTGGGTAGTGAGGACAGGGAGCCTGTGTACAAACACCGTGCTCATGCAGTGAATGCATTCTTTGCATCTGATAAAAAGCCCCTCTGTGCGCCAGAGCTCCTTTCACTTTCAGGCTCTTGTTACTGGCAGTTAGAAGGGGAACACTTTCTGAGGACAGAGGGGAAGCTAGTTTGTGATTCAGGTCGTGCTTGAGCCTAAATGTCATTGGCCAGAGTGCAGCAGGTTAATTGAAGGCGTCTTGTCATCCTGGCCTGCTTTGCTGAGAGGAGGGTGACCTGCTCTAAAATCTTATTGGGCGCTCCTAACACTCACATGCACACATTTTGAATCTATTTTCACCTTCTGGCTGTGCCATTCAGTAATAATCAGGGCATGTGCATTCATTATTATCATGAGGGCGCAACAATCTGAATACAGATAATGTAAAAGAAGCTGCTACAGTTTAAACCCTGAATATGATTTCTCTGCCTCTGAAACAATTAGTTGATTCATCAGTTAGTTAATCATGTTCAGCTCCCCCTATGCTCAAAAACACATTTTGCTCATTGTTTCTTCACTTGGATGTTTGACCTTCTCGTGCAGGATGATGTATGTGCAGAGTTTGACACTGAAGGCTGTTTGCACATTCATCTGCTGCAGTAGGAACGTTTCTCTGTGCTCACCTTAAATATCAGTTGAAATGAGTTACTAAGCAAAAAATGTCAATGCGTCTTGTGGCGTCAGACACTGACAAAAAGGCTGTCCTTTAACGTCAGCATGATACGCAAATGGTCACCATTGTAGTTCAATGGAGCTTCGCAGGGTAGGGGAAACGTGGCGGGACATGAACGAAAGTCAAGGCATTGAAAGTCCAACTTTCACCCGGGAGAGCGGTGTCCACATCCTGTTATTTTAAAAATTCTAAACCCAACCATGTGCTTTAGTAGTTGAACATCAATTTGTGGTATTTTACCAAGGTAGTGCATTTTTTTTTTTGATAGAGACAGTATTACAACAGTAAATTTCCTGTAAAAACTGATGTTTATTTTGAAAGAAGACAATGCACATAACAGGAAGAACTTGACACTTCATCCCAAGACATTAACAACCAACGCACCCAGGGTACCTTACACATTGTATGTGGATGCGGAGAGTCCATGACCAAACGTTGATATGTGACGAGGTCGGAGTGAGAATGTGTTGAAGTCAGTCATTTGTAGGTTTACCCTTCAACAATTTCATCCTCTACCCCAGCCAACCGCTCGACTCCCAGGCTGTCTATCCCCAGGAGCCAATTACAGCACACTAGCCAAATTATGGAGGTAACGGAGGTGCTCCTACAGCTTTGCTAAGCTTGTCTATGAGTTGTAGGAGGCATCACTTTGTTTTGTTTTTGTTGGCCAAGATTGGTATAAGTCTTAAACTAAATAATTTTGGGCTACTGCTATAAAGGCACTGTCATTCTTTATTTACTTTATTTTATATATTAACAGGTGTTAATTACTTTTTAATAGGGCTGTCAGTCAATTAAATCATTTAATTGTGATTAATCGCATGATTGTCTATAGTTAACTCACGATTAATCCCAAATTAATCACACATTTTTATCCGTTCTAAATGTACCTTAAAGGAAAAATGTTCACGTTTTAATACTCTTATCATCATGGGAGTGGACAAATATGCTTTAAAACAATGTAGTGTCCAACTTTACAGTTGTAAAGGTTAACTAAACATCCCCTGTTTTTTTAAACAGCTCAATGCACTCTGGTGGTAACTCAATTCACATCTACAGTAAATGCAAATAACTTTGGTCTGGTCAAGAGAGCCATCTGGCAGATCTTCAAAGCTGAACTTGCCGTTCATAAGACGCCTTTCTTTATCCATTTCTGCTCATGGAGGTTTGTTTCTGCTTGCCAACCACAACATTACTGCTGCATCGCTAGCTAATTTCCTGGACTACAGGGTGGGCCAAGGGTCATAATTATAGAAGGCACATGCGTTAATCAACTCGTTAGTAACCATTAACTTTGACAGCCTTACTTTTCAATAAATGTATTTTCATTTTTCAGTTTCAGTGTCTGAATATTCTTAAATATTCAAAGTTAATTCCTCTTTGAAATGATGTAATTGCATCATTATTCTATTAGATTATCATCCTATGACAATATCATTTATTGCGATTACTTCTGGGACAATACATCATTCAACAAAAGACGTTATTGCGACAGACCTAGTTGCTTTTACTATTTTCTGACATTTTACAGGCCCTAAATATAAAATATACAATAATGTGATCAACTGAAAAATGTAAAAACACAATAAATTAATCAATACTGAAAATTAAAGCTAGTTGCAACCCAACTCCAGACCAATCTCCAGTCTTGTTTCATCTAGCAAAATGTCCTGCACTTTGCAGTTAGATATTTGACAGTGTAGACAATATGTAACAGTAGTGTTCTCAAAAATATGGATTTATTAATTCTGAATGTATAAAATGGTTTCAGTATCCATTTTCTGCAGTATTGATCCCAGCTGCGCTTTCTTGCTGTCTCTTATTGTTAATGGTTACGAAAGTAATTTTGCTGTTGTCTGCTGCTAACCAAGAAATAAAAGGTTGCTGAGTCCATGTTATTGCCTTGTTATATTTATCCTTTAATAAATATTTCAATTTGAATGTCCGCAATGTCAAATTTTCAAGGTAATGTATTGAAATTAGAATTTTCTAGTAACGTCACAATGCTGTTTGCCAATCTAATACAGCAGGTCTCTTTATTTATTTTAATTTTTTTTTTTTTTTTTTTTCACGTTACAAAATTTTAGAAAGGCTTAAAATCAGTGTAAAATAAATGCAACAATCATTAAATTCTAAAGAAATTATTACCGGTGCTAATGTGTTTCCACTGCAGTCAGTGTGTTTTGTAGTGAAGCTCATTCTGCTCTGGTGATGAGTCTGAAGCTGTTCTTCTTTATAAATATTAATTTTCTCATCTTTCTTTGCCAAAGCCGGAGGCGTCCAGCACAGGTGTTTAGTGAATAACACAGAGGACGACCGGCTAACTGCAGCAGAAACAGGAAGTCGCTGTAATGACTGCCGTCCCTAGTGCACCCTGGGTAATAATCAGCACTCGTTTGTCATAATAGCAGGTAAATACTCAAGTAGTGCTCGCAGTAGGACGCTGGCAGCAGCAGCGGCCCACAATAATTTTTCACTTATTTTTATTAAGTGAACAGGCAGCCTGGTCGTTCTCTGTGGCTTGTTAGTGTTTACAGGCACGGCAGCAGGAATGAAAAGGGCAAGTCATGGCAGCATAGCAAAAGCCAGATTCAAACTCGGGTCGAAGTACACGGGCGGTTGCGTGAGTGTAGTCAACCATCAGGGGGCCGCATTAATTATTCATGAGGTGGTTTATAGTATTGTTTACAACCGTCTTTTTGTTGATTGCTTGTTGAAAAAAAAAAATCAATGGTGCTATATTTAGTGCATGATGATTTAATAACAGAGGAAGTAAGACGTTATTGCGAAAGAGAGAAACTGTGTTGCTGGGTCTCTCGCTGGCTGGTTATGAAATGTACAAAGCCAAAGCCTGAGGCAAAGTTTCTCTGTTGTGCTTGCCATCTCAGTGAAGAAACTCTGAGATAAGACAAATGGTTCAAATGACCTTTGAAAAGATCACCATCTCTCAGTTCGCCTGAGAGAGGGAAAGCAAGAGGGAGAGAGCAGAAAGCGAGGGGGCTATTTCTATATAGCGAGGCATAAAAGTGTATTCCCAAACTGTGTATGTGTGTGTGTATGTGTGTGCGTGCCCTATTCGTCTTCCCCCTCTGAATGCTTTCTGCTCCATTTATACAAGCTAAGTTTATTTGTCTCTGTCGAGGACTCAAGTGAAGCAGCAGAAGTAGAAAGGGAGGGGGGTTACAGTCTGCATTCATCACTCATTAACAGACAACTCTCGTGATTTTCTTCCATTACTCCGTTTTAATGAAGTTAAGTTGCTGCTCGCCGCAACGGGTCTCTACTCTGCACTGGTAGCTGTTAGCTCTGCCGGCCACATGGGCCTTTCATGGTGCTCATTACGGTTCAGTCCTAGGAGAGTCCGTGCAGCCGGCCAGCTCTCAGTTGTACGCACACTCCCACAAGCCATTCATCTAGGCTTGAAATTTCAGGATTGCTCCACGGTGCGAGCAGAGACATCCTGTAACAAAAGTGTTGCGAAGAGTTGACAGATGTTAAAAGACTTCACGGAAAGTGTGGAAAAAGATTAAGGTGAAAGTAAGGGCAGGCTTCATTTCAACTTTCTTTTTGTTTTTGTGAAAAGTATGCACACAGAGATTTGGAATATTCACCGTAGGTATAGTACAAAAGGGAAATCTTTTCTATGTGTAAATTCACTTGAACCAGAAGCAGCTCAGTTCACTTCTTTATCCTTAATGCATACATACCTAGTGCTTAAACATGCTCTTATCTTCAAGTCAAATAGACTATTTTACTGCTCTGCTTTAGTCATATTTCATATCTTTTCACATGTTTTTGTTCATTTGCAGAATAGGAAAGGACATAATTTCAGCATGGCTGTAGACTCACCTCCACTTCTAAAGTAAAAAAAATCCTCCTGGATGTTGTCTTCTTTCTGTCCAGCAACCAAAATCTACTGGACAGGACTCGAAAACTTGAGCTGTGCACATAATTCTCAGCTCTACATGCACCAGTGCTGGTAATTTGCCACAGAACAATGTGTCACATGGCTGAAAAGGCAACACATTCTCACTCCGACCTCGCCACATATCAACGTTTGGTCATGGACTTTCCACATCTAGATATTTTTTCCTCCAACAACTTACGCATATGGTTAGGTTTAGGAAAGAAGTACAGGGTTTGGCTTTAGAATCTTGAAGGATGGGAACACTGCTCTCCTTGGTGTAAGTCTATGTTTGTTGGACCCATCCATCACCACTCCCACCCACCCTACTTGGACTTCAGCTGCCTGAACTTTCATTCTCACACTGTTAAACTATAACGGCAACTGACAGCTTTTTCGTCAGTGTCTGACACCACAAGTGTCTGCCCAAGCGCCGTATTTCAACGACTTTGGAGTGAGACCGTGCTCCAACACGCATTGACTGCCCTCATGCTGCAAATCAATTTTCTAATGTAGCGAAAAGCAGATTTATAACTAATAACGTCAACCAGCAAAAAGAGGACAGTGACAGCACATAGGCAGACAAGACAGAGCAGCACAGCACCACAACGACACCGTAAAACAATGTGGTCTAGCCAGTCGTGGCCAACCTCACCATGGTGAAGTTAGTTTACAGTTAGATGTTTAACAGACACTCAGTTTCAACCGATGTTGGCAGTAGTAGGACAGTTAGCTCATCTCCCAGCCCTCCTGTGTAACTGCTTGACTTAGGAATCATCAGTACCCTCATGCTGATTTGCCAGTAATAATTAAAAAATATGTTTTAAAAAATTGTTCAACACTGGTCTCATGTAGCACACATATTTTCAATACTAAGGTGCCAATTATTTATTTTACATACATATTTTTAATAGAAAATAATGGCAGAACACACCTCTTCATATAGGATTTTTGTGCTCTCTTTATTTTTTTATATACATATTTTAATGAAAACAGTAGCTTCCAGTGTCACATTTAGTTTCATTCATTGTCACAAACAGCATTGAAAGCTGTTGTTATCATGACAAGTTGGTAATTGAGGTGTAGAGGTCAGTATTCAGCCAGTAATATTTATTTATTAATATGAATAAATATTCATATAAAGCAGAAGAAGCCCTATAATTATGTATGATGAGGTGTGTCATGAGAAGTGATACATTTTGATTTAAATTCGAGTCACTGGGCCACATAATATGACAGTTATTTAAAAAAACAACAACATTATTTTCTTTTATTAAAATATTAATCACATCATACACTAAGTCTTGTGAAAATGTGCTGTCACCACATCAGTCCTACTATGAAAAAAAATTAAATTACATATAAGTACTCCTGAGACGCTGCTCAAATGACCATATCAAATTTGATATAGTTTCACTGTACATTTAATTTACTTTAACAGACTTTAATTTTGGTCTGATCCAGTTGCAGTTGTGGTGCAAGTGTTGAGAGAGAATGACAAATACAACAAAAGATCTGGCAGGAAAGAAAGGACTCTGCTGCAGGTATAAAAAAAACTGGTGCATGTAATTTTTAAAGTTACATGTGCCACTGCATGTACACACAGAGAAAAGTATTTGGAGCCCTGGTGGATGGATATGTTAATATGCTCTTTTGAGTTGCCTTTAATTATCACCAGAGGCTCACAGCAATAAGCTTAACGAGCATATTGCTTATCGGTGTGGGTTGTTGGGGCAGCCTAAGAGAAAGACTGTAGTCAAAATTTGGAGCTGAAAAAAAGTGTTTAACCTCCCTTTGCCTGTTTTTGGTTCTTTGTGTTTTTATTTACAGTCAATAATCTCTTAAAAGATAATTAACACCAATCAAAGATGAGTCACTAAAGGACAGTGCTCTTTCTAGTAAATATGCTAAGTAGGCCTTCATTATCTGTCATTAAGAATCAGTCAGATTTACATAATATTTCTCATTCCTTTTTCTTAGAATAAACCTGTCATGGAAGCACATTACCCAAATTCTCAACTACATTAACTACATTACACAATACAGTGCCTTAACAAGTCAGCAATATTAGTCTGGAGCAATGACACTCAACTTACGGTCCAAATCTGGCCCATGATAAGGTGCCTAGGTGGCCCGCCGACTATTTCCTTCCATTTTTTTGTACTTTGAATGTAAATACGTTGCCAGAGTGCATAACAAAAGCATCAAAATAGAGCTTGCTTATCAAAAATTAAGTGCTAGAGGAGGATCCCCAGGCCCCCTGAAACTGGTCTGGGCTAAGACCTGAATATCCTTAAATCCTACAAATCCCCCTGTGTACACCTGAACTGAGCAGAGCTGCTATTTATTAACTGGCCCCTGGCTTCCTGGTGACACCAGACTATCACAGGGCTGACACATAGAGACACACAACCATTCACGCTCACATTCACACCTACGGGCAATTTAGAGTCACTAATTAACCTGCATTTCTTTGGACTGTGGGGAAAACTGGAGCACCTGGAGAAAACCCACACTGACACTGGGGGGAACATGCAGACTCCACACAGAGGGGCTCCCGCACCCAGGTTCAAACCAGGAACTCTTGCTGTGAGGTGACAATGCTAACTACTTTAACCGTCTGAAAATAGCGAGGTTGGGTGTTGGGCCTATATACCAGAAATCCTGAGTAGAGAGCTGATCTTCTTTCAGGCGTTGTTTTAAGGTTGTAAGTGTGTATGAGGCTGGAAATATTGTCTGGGGAACAGATGTAAAGCTCTGAGTAATGCTGCACTAAAATGAATACCTTCTTCTATTTATATTTACTACAGATAGAACAGATATCTGCTGGCTATGATTGGTTGTTCCTCGTCACATGACATGCAGTGCTTGCTGCTGTATTCCAAAAGTTGAACTCTGTTGCACCCTGAAAAATAGGCGCTCAGGAACGCGTCCGTGCCACAATGGCGTTGCTTTGGTGTTTGAGCACACCTGCCACATGTGTACATTGAACGAATCTGAGGGTGCAGAAAACACAGTGTGTGTACAGCTCCTCAGGCATTACATCCACATTACTGATCAATATTTATCAAAAATCTCAATGTGTTAACATTGTTTTGTAAAGGCACTAACAGTCAACCCCACAATATCGTTCCAATATTGATATCGAGGTATCCTGCCAAAAATCCAGTGAAATTTGATTTCCTCCGCATCACCCAGCTCTAATGTGTATAAATTACATAATTTTCACTTCCAAAACCAAACCCAAGTGCTTGCAAAGTGTTTGTTGGATAAAACTGGGAGTTTATTGTAGCAATGACTCAAGCGCTGCACTCACTGCTGGGTAAGTGCATTAGCTAAATGCTTATTTGTGTTGTATGCGGTGCCACAACAGGGTGTTTCCTGGCTCACAAAATTAAAATGTAGAACGACTTGTGCCTCGACATGATGTAACCTATTAAAATTGTTGGTGTGTGTGTATGTGTGTGTGTGTGAGGGGAATACTAGGAGGAGACGAAGTCCGGACAGCAGCATCACTTGTGTCCCAATTAGCAATGCGGGGCTTTGAATGGGTCTTTAACCTTAGCAGAGCTTAATCATGTAATTAACGAGAAGGGGGAAACTGCCTGTCTAATGCCACCCTCCCGCTAGAAATATTCCCTCCAAAACATTGTCTAGACTCCATGTTTTCAGAGACAAAGACATCATTAGTGACCTTTAAGACGAGGAGAGGGCTGGCTACCTAAGGCGTTAGTCTTTTATTTAGCCGGGCGCTGTTCTAAATTAATGTCTTATTGTTATTCTGCCCATGTTTGTGTGCATGCTTTACGCAGCTGTGTGTGGATTTGTGAAAGCGTTAACACCTACAGCGTGCATCCGCTGTCACGACTGCCCATCCAGGGTGTCTGCTGATGGCTGATTACCCACCGCTGGCATTTAAGCAGCGGATGCGGGGCCGCGGTCTCTCCCGCATGGACGTGCCACCCATCAAGCTGGCTTGAGTGGTTGTTTACAACAGCGTTGCTTTTAATTGCTCATCAAATTATCGGCCTAATGATAAGACACGCTAGATTGAAAGGGACATATGGATTCGGACAGTGGCCATCAAAAAGCTGCCCACCGCGCTGTGGTTTCGCGTCCGCGGTGTGTATTAGCTAAACAAGCTGAGGCCTATTTAGCAGTAATCAGCAGAAGCACCGTGGAAGATAAAAATCAGCCGTGGGCATTATTCTCCCTTCAGCCTTCAAGAGTGACAGGCCTATTATACAGTGCATGGAATTTATGAGATGATCATCTTTGATGGCCTGGATGTCCGTCGTTCGCTGTAATGTTTTCTATGGTAATGATGCTTCCCCTCTGCCTTCGACCACAAAACCGCCATCCGCCTTGTGACTCCATCTCTCTGCTGAAAAGTGATTGTTGACGGCTCCATTAAAGGCTGAAAAAATATTTTCTTTTCCCTCCGCCCCCAACCCACACACCCACCCACCCACTCAGAAGCTTTATATTCACTCGTCAACCAAGCTTATTTATGTCGTCTTCTTCAGTGCGGGGATGCATCGGGTTTGAACTTGTCGCTTTAATGTGGACGGTGGTGATTTGAAACGACCTTGATACAACTTCTGCGCATAGGGGATGTAATGTCGCCGTGGGATTGTACAGGGAATCAAAAGCGGTGGCCTGGAACAGTGCGCGCTCACTGTTGGTCATTATGGCTGCCCTATAACCAAGCTGCAGATCTCACATCCATCAGAGGTGCAAAACCATCTCATCTGTCTAATGAAAAAACTGTCATGTTGTGCATTAGATTTATACTGATACATCAGTGGTATATGATATACCTTCAAATGGGTATGCTTAAGGGTGCATACTCAGAGCACTCATCAATGTCTATCTGGAAAGTTAGGCCTGCTAAAGATAGGGATTAACCTAATGGGGAGGCCAGATACAAACATTAGCTACAAGCCTTTCTGATCCCCATTTCCTTTTAAGTTTACATCACAAGCTCATGGACACTCATTATATTTCCCCTGTAGCCCCAGACTAGCACTTCTGCTATGTTTGAATACTACCCTGTCTCCTACAGTTTGATTAAAGCCAACTTTGTTTAAATTTTATGTAATATAAACTAAAATAATAAAGGGATCAAAACATTTTAAAAAGGTCTCATGTCAGCTTCAATCCATATTTGGTGGTTTTTTAGGAGTTTATATTAAATTATGAAATGCTTCTGTATGGATTTAGATGATTCGCCTTCTCCAAATCTATCTATGATGCTAAGGTTTAAGCTATTTCCATTCCATTTTTCCATTATTATCAGGGCTTTCCCTGAATGTGGTAAAAATAATTTGATCTGTAATCAACTCTTTCTCAGTGTATGAGCACAACAGGCTGAGCCTTGTACTCCAGCGGGGGGGCATTCCTAAAATACACTGTCCGTCTGTTTGCTGACTTTGTTAAAGGCAGCTCGCTTGTCATGAGGAGAGGCAGCGGAGGCACAGTTCAAATGTGCTCAAACTAGATTTTTTGAAAAATTCAGAAAGCAACAGCACTATAAGATACATGGTTTTCACCGGACAGCTATGTAGTACTTCATTTTCTGCTACATTCTTAAAGGTGTACTATGCAGGACTGTTGGTTACTGCGTGCCAGCCTCCCATTCACTCTCCTCTGGCATTTCGCCTCACTATATTTATGTTTTTACTGTTGTTTCATGGATGCCTGCTGCTTACAGTCTGAGGGCTGTGGGATTACACGTCCATAAACATCCTGAACACAGACAATAAGAGGAAAATACAGGCACTGCAGAAAAATACACGGCCCCACACACTGTTTAAATGCCTTATTTCAGATCTTATTTTAATTGAGTGTAAATGCTTTTAACTATACATCTACACCTTAGCATATTTATCACTCTGTATTTCTACTTTTAGCGGCCATTTATTTCTATTGTTAAGATCGG
>JAPZEB010000015.1:8443972-8458759 GCA_029783705.1 Chaetodon striatus | reverse complement strand
TATGCATGATGGTTCTTCCTTTGTTTGTTGATTGATTTTAATACTAAAGAATACTAAAAAAAACTAAAGATTTGAATGAGTGAATGAAGGGATGAGAGTGGCTTCGATGTAACTGTATGTACAGATCTATCAATATGTGAAATTACCTCGGCCCTTGGTCGCACGCCGTCAGCTTGAGCGTACCTGCTCGCCTTTACCTCACCAAACACAAACCTCTGCTTGTACACAGAAATAGATAACATGGGCTTGACTACATCATCAAACAGCTAATGACGTATTTGTAATGTTAGATAAACCTAGTTCCTGATTGCCACTTCTGACAAGTTGAAGTGAATGGGAGGGTTAGTTTGCAAAATATCGATGCATAGCTACACCTGGCTTCTCCTCTGCTGCCTTGTCATTGTTATGCTAATGATAGGAAAGCCCCACCCTTCAAGTTGAGGGGATTGGTTCCTTAGATTTGTGATGTATGAAGCCCTGGAAGTTAGAATCAGCATTCTGGAGGCTGTCATGTCTCCAGCATAGTTATTCCCCCCTGAAACACTGCAGTTCCTGGGGGGGACTGCTTATTTTACTCACAATGAGTCTTGTAGCATCTAAAAAAAACACCATATAGACATGTTAACAATGTTAAAAGCTTGATTTTCAATAGAGAGAGTCCTTAAATGTTGCAGAAGAAAAAAAAAACATTGTTTAAATGTGTGTTGAAACCCATTTAAAGTTGTAAATGTAGTAGTACTCTAACCATTGCATATAAAAGTATCAATGTCACTCTAATGCCCTCGCAAAACAAAAAACATCTCCCTCATCATGAACATTTCAAACTTGATTTATTGCCGACTCAAACAACAGATAGAATATGAAATCTGACCTCCGAGGTTTGGATCTTTTGACACCTGTTTTTCACTATGGGAATCATAGCAGTAATTGCTTTTGAGGGGTCCCTGATCCATTTACACTGCACTCTGCTTTCCAAAGCCGGAAACATGATTTGTATTTGACACATGTCCTCTTTTCATCTTCCTTTATGTCTGAGCAGTCTTTGTGATGATGTTTATTTGGGGTAGGCGTTGCTTTTGAGTCTGAGACCCTTGGGGATGGGGGTTCTGATCTAAGAGACAGCATTATTTTTTATTTGAGATTTGTTACTTTTATGCTTGATCTACCCACTTTCAGAAATACATTTTTTACAACTACAATACGCACATTATTGTAAGATTTAGGAAACAAAGATTAAATCAATAAAATGAACTTCCAAAAAAACACTTTAAAAGGATTATATATAAAAAAACAATCAATTCTTCCTGTGGAGTTATGGCACCCTTTTTTCTTGCAGTGTGTACACAAACCCTTTGTAATTATACCAAACACTGAACCACACAAACACACAAGAACCAGACATTATAAACACTTGATTTGCAATCCAATATCCTCTCTGTTTTTCTCTACTTTGGATCTTGAATATGGAGGTGTGCATTCCAATTATCCTTCGTTGAAACATGAATGCCAAAGAGTGAAAACAACATCCTACAAAAGAAGGAGAAGAATTTCTCTCTTAGCTGCAGGGGATTCATTTAGACGATGTCTGAGGGAAGAATTGGAGAGCAGAGGACGGGAAGGGACCGATCAAACGTTCCTGCTGTCTTGTGGTGGGTGTATACTGGCCAAGTCATTGGCATCCACGCAAGAATTAGACTCTGAAATTTAGCAAACATCTCTTTTTCTCATTTGTTAGTGTCCAAGCCTTTTCTGTCCATTTATCAAAGCAGCTACCGACATCATTTCTACCCTCTGTTTTCTCCTGTTCTTCTATATTTATTCCTGCCTCAGTCTCTTTGGGTGATGTTAAAATCAATGCCAAGTCCACGCTTGTGTCCTTGTGTAAAACATTTCTTCCCGAGTTGTCTTGGAAAGAGCAAACTTATCCAGAATGCGAGCACAGGGATCAAGTCTTTGCAGGTTGAAATGTATGATTGATGTTGCACAGGTCAGATAGAGGCCTCTGTTTTGATGTAAATGGTAATTCTTTGTTCTTTTGTTCTGTTGTTTTGTGATTGTACTTCTATAAAGGACACGCAGATACATACTGAGAGAGAACCTTTATCCCCCTCTTTAATACTGGCTGATTTATCCTGGCGGAGCACAAGGACGATAGCCTCCTCAGGCTGTGAATCATTCTTGCCAGCTGACTCTAATCACCAGCTAATTAATAGTTGATGTGCCGGCTTACAAAAACACGACTGCTATTAACCTGTACATGCTATTGATTTAGCCTTGCTTTAGGTGCTTTGGCAGATTCTTCTGGGAAAAATGAACGTCGGGGTGAGCAGAGGTTCTGATAGTCTAGGAAATCAAAGTTAGGAGTGTTTACTGGTGTTCAAACTGGCCTCAAGAAGTAGAAGAACTGAAACCTGAGTACTGATGGATATAGTGTTGCCTAGTATTTGGGCACAACACCATTTAAAATGGCAATATTCACGCCAAAATGAATTCATTTGTGGGAGTGACAAAGGAACCTAGACCTTAGAGTTTGTGCTGTTGACCAATATAAAGCCACCTTGACCTTTGAGGAAACAAAAAGTATAAAATAGCAGTAGCTTCCTAGCTTCTTAGCTGTGTCGCGCTATCCAGTTTTATTTCCAAAATAGGAGAAATGGCCTTGTGAATACACTGCTTAACTTTATAATCTTATTAGCCACAGACCTAACCAGCGATCTTGTTAGCTTGCAGAACCCCCCCCCCAAATAAACCTCTTCACTGAATGACATAATTTAAGACCCAGCAAAGAAAGAAACCAAACCAACCATTCCAAATGGACTTCAAGTGACTCGTGAACATGTCAAGTTTGTAAAAACCACATTTATTTTGAAGTATAGCAACACAGAGCCTATATGTTGAAATCCCATTTCCTGCTGTAGAGTGGCAGCTACTTAACAGAGACAGCAAATTAGCTTGATGGCAAGGCCAAACACAAGTATGACGCTGAATATATTAAACTGTATGGAGCTTGAATGAATGACTAAGGAGAAATTTTCCCCCGTGGCTGGACCAGTTGGGAATCACTGTCGTAAAAGACATCTTAAAATTAGTTATTTTGTTCAACTTACAGTCCATAACCCAAAGATTTGGGAAAACACAAATGCAGAAGCCACAATGGAAGTGAGCGTCAATGGATATTGACAATGAGACCTGTCTGTGTCCGAAGTAAGTGAAACGTTTGCTAGCTATTGTTACCGTCGCTGTGTGATTGTCACATGAGCAATGTTTTTCAATGTCTTTCGATTTAGGTACTTTTATTTATGTACTTTGCCATCTAACATGAGGCTGTCATGAAGCTAGCTATGCAGTAGCATTAGAATTACATCATTTAGCTAATGTATGGAGACACAGCATTAGTAAGGCTTTATGGTAGGTTGCTCAACACTTTTGATAATCGTCACTCGAGAAAAATAAAACAGTCGCACCTTGTTTTAAATAAATGGCATTCGTGTTTTCTGTTAATGCGCTTGTGTTTTTCGACTTTGTAAAGCGTTTTGGCCACAGAAGTTTGGGAGGCTCTTCCCTCAGTTTACAATATGCTGAGGAAACATAACTCCTTGCCAATGGACAGCAACACATAAATAAAGTGGTGTCCCAATCAGTAAACAGAATATTAAACTGATCAATATAAGGCATTGTGTCAATAATAAGTCAAGACAACACGGTTATCAGCCAAGTAGGCCTGTGTGCTGCAGCAACATAAGAAAATCAGTCTTTTTAATTAAAAACCCGTAAACATCCTATCTCCTGCCAGCGCTTTACCTCCGGTTGTTACCTCCTCCTGACGTAATCCCTGCGGAGAGGGGTAACTTATTGACCATGGATATATAATATATATCCATATAATAAATATATAATCTACTAATTCATAATATAAATTATATAAATATTTTTTTAAGCTCATGTCTCTAGAGACCCAGGGCTCTGGACTTAAACCCTGGTAAGCCTGTTCATTAAGGCGCCATTAGCGATTCGTTCGAGACGTCTCAGAGTTCATACGTGAGACAATGAAAAGCAGGAAATGCTAATCAGTATTCCATATTTTGCTTTAATTATTGGAACACTGTAGGTCCTGATAATTTTCTATAGATCGACTCATTGATAAATTGATTGTTTGTCCTCTAACTTGCCCCAGACTCAAGTATTTGGGTCAAAATGTGCTAAAATCACACATTGTAACTGTTCCAACCATGTACAGAAGAATCAAGTGACCCCACTCAATCAGCTCTAACACCAATAATGAATGCTTGTGCTGAACACAATGCCATGCTGCTTAAATTTCACACACTGACATACATTAAAGAATTCTGTTTTAACGTTGGGGCCACCGTGCTTTGTACACAGCTACTTTAAAATAAACGTGGTGTTTTAAAATGACTTAATAACACAATGGCACACCCCAAAATTTAGAAAACAGAGGTCTATAATTTAGCAGTTTTTGTGCAGCACTGGGTCTGTGTAATTGGTAGTCTGGCTGTATGGTTAACAGCTTTGTTTTAATTGCTAAATGGTTTTAAACGTTGTATCCTTATCACACTTGTTTAACAGCAGCTTCCAAGGACTGTAATTTTCTGAGAGATACATCTGCTGTTTAGCTTAAACAATCATTATATCAGATAAATCAGCGCTTTAGCTTTTGACAACCTAATCTACAGCTTTTCATCATGAGTCTTTATTTGTTGCTGCCTCTTTTCCCGCTGTCTTCATCTGCTCAGTTACATTAATAAATGAGATTTCATAGGAAGACACATTTGCGCTTAAAGTGCAAAAAAAAATAAAAAAAAGTCCAAATAAAACCATCTCCTTGACGACGCATGTTTTACAGCTCACCGAGAGGCCGCTGAATTAAGCGTGATGCAAACACGGCAAATTGAATCAATTTGCCTCCTCTAAGTAGATGTGATGCGTGAAGCCTGAATGCTCAAATGAATAAGAGAGAATTTCAGAGTTTAATGATGTTGTTTTTGTTTGTGCATTTCTTTCCCTCTGCTTGATGAAGGTTTCAGAAGATCAGGCGTAAAGAGGAAGAAAGATATCAGATAACAAGGCGGCGTGGAGGCACGGCACGTGGTATCGGCTGCTCTGTGCTGCAACCACCGGGAATGAAGTGACAGGCCATGGTGGAGCACAGGGACAGAATCAAGAGGTGAGTGGAGCATATTAAACTGATAAGTGGCCATGCGGAAAATAGTGAGGGCCACACAGACACACAAACATGACACAATACGGATGTCTGTGCACATGTTAAGGCACATTTGCATACATGTGACCAAGGATGGGTTTAGAAACTTCTGAAAGGAAGGCAGCCTGGGGCAAAGTTTTAAAGAAGCAGGGCTCGTTTGTAAAGTGAAATATTTTTAATAGAGAGTAAACTAAATAAATAGCTGCTATTTGGAACCTACAGCCATGAGCAGATTAGGACAAAATGGGCACACAGACCAATTCAAGTTCAGTGTTTGTTTGCGGTCGTTTTACGCCTCGTTGTGGTCATTTTTTAACCC
The DNA here is from genome assembly GCA_029783705.1 of Chaetodon striatus. Lineage (NCBI taxonomy): Eukaryota > Metazoa > Chordata > Actinopteri > Chaetodontiformes > Chaetodontidae > Chaetodon > Chaetodon striatus. The sequence goes on along the minus strand of JAPZEB010000015.1, from coordinate 8,453,219 downwards.
TGTTTGGTCGTTTTACGTCTCTTTGTAGCCATATTTCTCTTCATGGTAATTTTGTGCCTCTTTGATTTATGTCTCTGTGAGGTTGTTTATCACCTCTTCATCGTCATTGTGGGGCTTTTTGAGCTAGTTTCACGTCCCTTCTTCGTAGTTTGGCGTCTTCGCAGTCATTTTGCACCTTCTCATAGTTTTTCTGTGCCTGTCCGTGGTTGTTTGTCATCTCTTTTTATGTAATTTTGCTCCTCCTCATAGTTGTTATGAGCCTCTTCATAGTTGTTTTGCATCTTTTTATGGATGTTTCGCATTTCTTTGAATTTTTTTTTGTGTCTTTTTGTTGTGGTTATGCATCTCTTCATGGTCTAATTGTGCTTCATACCAATTTTGCACCTTTTCACAATCATTTTGCTCCTCCTTGTGGTCATTTTGCACCTCCTCATAGTTGTTAGTTGTAGATGTTTTGCGCCTCCTCAGTAGTCGTTCTGCACCTCTTTAAAGTAATTTTTCATCTCTTTGTTGTCGTTTCAACCTCTTTATAGTTGTTCTGCGTGTTTTTGTGGTTCTTACGCGTCTTTTTTGTGGTCGTATTGCATCTCTCCTTCTCTCAAATTGCGCTTCTTCATTGCCATTTTGGGCCTCTTTGTAGTTGTTTTGCATCTCTTCATTGTCGTTTTGCACCTTCTTGTGGTCACTTTGCCTCCTCATGGTCATTTTGTGTCTCCCTACATTCGTTTTTCATCTCTTTGTTGTCATTTTTAGCTCTTCATACTTGTTTTGCACCTCTGCGTGATTGTTTTCGCTTCCTTGTGGTCCTTTTTGCACTTCCTCCTGGTTGCCTTGCATCTTTTTGCGGTTGCTTTGCGTGTCTTTGTGGTCATTTGATTGACTTTAAAACAAGTCACTTCAAACAGAGGTTCTGGTCCAGACCCATGATCTGTACCCAGTGAGCCTGTTCAGTAATCCATCCACGGCACTAAAATGCTTGGCATATACAAGTGCACACACAAAGGAGGTAAAAGAGTTTGTAAAGGAGAAAGCCTCACATGCATTAATGTGGCCAAACAGTGCGGACATTTCTCAGGGACAATCCTGTCATCACTGCTGACGTATTGATCAAGACTAGCCTTCCTTTTGTGCAGATGGTCTGCAACACTTAATGATCAACATGGAACACAAAGCTTCCAGCATGTGCGGACACATTGACAGGCTATGATTAAATCAGCAACGGTGGCAGCATTGTAGACGACAATAATGATAGCACTGAGGGCACTTATCAAAGGAAAGGATCAGCATAACTTACCACTACTGCACGCATTCACAAATAGATATTCATGGATGTTGATGGGGGAAATTAATTTGGGCTAAAAATGAAGCATTTATCATCAAACTGAGTGGTCACCTAACACAGAATTCTGCACAGCTCATGAATAATTGTTTCCAAGCGTTATGTTTTGCCTGTCAGTCACAAGTGCTCTGCGTTAGCTGTAATACATCTGAATTAAGCGCCTGGTGGCACTCTGTCACGTACACCCCGTCGTAAGCCGTTAAATACATAAATCGGGTTTAAATGAACACACACACCACTTGTCTTGGCTGGTTTGCAGGGTAATTCATCTTCCAACTCCATGATTCTGTTATGCAGTCAAATTGACAAGTAATCCATTGCTGGTGTCCTTGTTGTCAACATTAAGGTCATTTCTGATTGTTGCATTGAGTGAACAGACTTGCAGCTTTGCAACTCTTCGCAGGGGGTGATGGGAAATACGCCAGGGGAATGTATCAATAGATACTATATGAGCGATTTTGAGCTGTAGCATGACAACCGGCCAAGGATACAATGTGAAAAAATGCAAGAAGCTGTATGTCCTTATATGTTCTGTAACAAAATAACTTAAAATCCTCTGTAGTCACTTTCAATCCCAGCATCCTCCAAAGATGATAATCCTCGTTTTCTTGGCAAGTCACACTGTATTTTTTGGCACCTAAAGTCTCTCTGTCACAGAGACCGAAAGGTACAGGCCCGTGCAACACCTGTCAGGGGACTGTGCAAGAAGTGTAGTACATGTTTTTGAACAAGTGTGCTCAGGCTTTAAATGGATTACAGCTCATTATCCCCAATTACTTTTCAGAATAAGCCGGGAAATAGAGAGAAAACCTGACATGGAGGCTAAAACTGCTTTCAGGAAACCTTCACAGAGGTGCTGCATAGCTCTATAAAAAGACTCATTCTTTTTTTCTTAATTAATACTCTTGAGAGGGTTTTTTTTTTAGGAAACTTCATATTTCGAGGTCAAGATAAATAATCTCGGTCGCTTTGTAAATAAACTCTCAAATGTATTTAATTGTAACCAGAAACTGATGTTACTGTCTACTGTTATTAATATAACTCCTCTTCCTTGGCCTAGTAAAACAGTCTCTGATACTGTTTGGTGGTGGTGTTGGGACACACTTTTCTATTTGTCTATTCAGTTTTTCATCTTTAGTTGCTTTACAACACATTTTTGTTTGTTTTGATAAAGTTTAGTGCAAATGAGGTGAATTTCAGTCGAACACCAACAAAGAATTTGCAGTCAGCTCTAATCCGCAAAACAGCCACAGAGCTGGGAGCCTCGTACAGATCTTGTTAGGTTAGACACAAACAAGTTGAGAGTACACAGGTAGAAAGGCAGTACTCTCAAATGCACCTGAGCTGTAACATCTTGCATTGTCTCAGATTGTTTTGGCTGAACCTAAAAATATTGCTTGTGCTCTGCGTGGCTGTCAGAAAGATCATATGCAATGACTGAGTGGTTTAGACACCCAGCAGCTCCTACCAGTAGTGGATTTTATGCCTTGTCCATACTGCTAGAAAGATCATGGGCGCCAGCAAAAGCCTTTTGTTTTCAGATGTACTTGAACAGACTGCCTGTGGACAGGTCATGAAACTCACAGCAGACCTGCACTAACATTGACCTGAATGAGCACAATAACACATCATGTCTTGTCCATCTCCTCCCTGGAAGCTGATGAGCTGCCTCATGGCACTCATTGAACATATGCAACAGCTGTTTATTCCCAGTCAATAAAAGGCTGTAGGGTTGTAAACATTTGTTTTAGACACATGCTGCTGTTTGCCTCTTGTTTCTGTCTCAGTGCAGCTTTCCCTGTACAGACACTGTTTACATTACAAAATCAAATCCTAAATGCAGTGTTAGGTAGTGTCACAGTGATTGAAATGTTTTTTTAAAAATAGTTAGCTCATTAGTTAGATGGGATCGATACCACCATGATGTCTAGTTAGCCTGTCACCACTTCACCAGAGCTCTCGATTTAACACTTTATGTCTTTCTTTTTTTGTCTTTGGATAGAGCTAAGCTAGCTGTTTCTCCCTGATTTTAATGTTAATACTAAGCTGGGCTAATTTGCTTACAGTTGGTGATGGTTACTCTAGACTAGCATAGCGACTAGAGGAAACAGGTAAACAGCTAACGTTAGCCTGGCTCTGTCAAAAGGTAGAAACGTTTGAAACTTTTGAAGTTTACTATTTAACACTTCATATATTTCTTTTTTATCTTTGGACAGAGCTAAGCTAGCTGTTTCTACCTGCTTTTAATCTTTTATGCAAAATGCAGCTAATTTGGTGCTGGCTATACGCTAAATATGGAGCTAATTTACAGTTGGAGATGGTTAGCTTAGGCTAGTATAAAGACTGGAGACAGAAGGAAATGGCTATCCTAGGTATGTCCAAAGGTAGAAAAGTTAGCCTACCACCACTTCTTAACCTCACTATTTAACACTTTAGACAAAGCGAAGCTAGCTGTTTCTCCCTGCTTTTAATCTTTTATGCTAAATTGAGCTAATTTGTTGCTGGCCATATGCTAAATATGAAGCTAATTTACAGTTGGCGATGGTTAGCTTAGACTAGCATAAAGACTTAAAACAGAGGAAAACGGCTAGCCTACTTCTATTCAAAGGTTAAAAAAAAGTTAGACTACTTTTCATGCTCACTGAATAACATTTTTTGTTTTGTTTATTCTTTAATCTTTGGACAAAGCTAAACTAGCTGTTTCTCCTTGCTTTGAATGTTTACACTAAACTAAGCTAATTCACTGCTGTCATGCTAAACATGAAGCTAAATTGGTTTAGTTAGACTAGTATAAAGACTATGCTAGCATACCTTTGCAAAGATGAAAAAGTTAGCCGACTGCCACATCCAAAGCTCACTAGTTCACAATTTAGGTCTTTCTTTTTTGTCTTTAGACAGAGCTGAACTTGCCGTTTCTCCCTGCTTTTAATCTTTTATGCTAAATTGAGCGAATTTGTTGTTGGCTATATGCTAAATATGAAGCTAATTTACAGTCAGAGAATGTTAGCTTAGACTAGCATAAAGACTGGACGAAATGACGAAACATTTTGCCTGGTTCTGTCGAAAGGTAAAAAAATTAACTGTCTCCCACATCCAAAGGTCACTAGCTCACTGTTTGTCTTTCTTTTTTATCTTTAGATAGAGCCGAGCCTGCCTTTTCTACCTGCTTTTAATCTTTATGCTAAACTGAGCTAATTTGCTGCTGGCTATAGGCTAAATATGAAGCCAATATACAGCTGGAGACTGTTAGCTTAGACTAGCATAAAGACTAGAAACAGAGGAAAACAGTTAGCCTGGCTCTGTTCAAAGGTAAAATGTTAGCCTATCACTACTTCTGAAGCTGAAACAATTAACACTTGCTTCGTTTTTGTCTTTGGACAGAGTAAAGGCGGCTTTTTCTCACTGCTGTTAATCTTCATGCTAAACTAAGCTAAGCAGGTGCTAGCTCCAAGTTTATATACAAACACAGGGGTTTTAGCTTTTTTTTTTTGCAAAATTTTAACAAGAAAGCAAATAAGCATATATTGCTTCCAACTCCAAAACTTCCAAATTACTCATTTAAATGGGAACTCGTGTAATTTAAGTGTAGTCAATGTGGTTAAAAACTGTCCAGGTGGCAGATAGAAGGGCTGAAATGTATTTTTTTTATGATGAAAGAAAAGATAAATGCAAGACGAGAGACAAAATGCTTTTTTGACTGTATCATCCATTTTTTATGCTTACTTTTTGAATGTCTTCATTTTTTTTTTAAAATTCAGCAAATACTGTAGTCAGAGCAGCAACGCACCTGACACCCCTGCAGCCTGATTGGAGCTCCACAGCTGCAGCCAATTGGGAGATAATTATCGAATCCACGAATGCCAAGGTTATAGTTGCTTCTTGCCAACTTGTCTAAAAGAGAAGAAACTCAGGGAACGTGTCTGTACAATTTAAGCTGTGTGCTGATATTACATGTTCCTCATTGTATTCCAATACGCCTGACAACGGCTGCATATCAAACTCCAGCTGTTAGACATGTCAGACATAAAGACACTCACATTGTGGTGAGCATATTTTGAGTGACTGACTGCCGGATGGGTCATGACACAACCTAGACAGCCGCAGTACCCAACAGCAACCCCTGGAGCCAGTCTGCATCCCCCCCTCTCAGCCCACAGTCTAGCTTTACACTCTCTTAACCCTGCTTGACTGAAATATATCCAGTGATTCACCCAATCAGAGTTATTTTACAAACACCCTCAGGCTGTATGTTTGTGTCTTCCCCACTCCACAGTAGGTAAAAGCAAAGCATGCATTTCAAACAGAAATTCTCATATGTAGATGTCACAGCAGTTCTGTTTCATTTCTATACACAGAGGCATTGCTCCGTCTCTTACTCAAAGTATGTTTGCAGGTTTATATCATGCGAAGAGAATTCCAGAAATATTTTAATTCCTTAACAAGGGAGATGACAGAAATTGTCAGTTCCCTCACCTTCCTTCTTATCATAGTTTTCTGTGGGAATCGCTGGTGCTCTTTTACTCAAAAATCTGCTCAGAAAATCATTAAGCAAATGTTTATTATTCATCCTTAAAAAAAAAAGAAAAGAAAAACATCTGCTCTGCCATTATCATCCATCTGCCTTTGCCATTTCTCCCCGCTCTCTTCTACGGATTTCTCCTCTTAACCCGCAGCATGTAATAACTGTCATCTGCCACGCCAATGAGCCATGTAGTAAAACCGACAGTCTTTATATTTATCTAGGCTAATCTCAGAGCCGTCACGGCAGCCATTACAAAGGGAAATGGTGCTTTATTTGGTGTGGCTGTGAAGGAGGGACAGGAGAATGAGTGGGAGGGCACTCCTGAGGATGTCATTTGGAAAACCCCTCACCTTCACGACGCAGAGTCATTGAGGCATAGATGGTGGGTGGCAGCTGGAGACAAGGTGTGATGAATATGGGTTAGATAGTAGATATTAATGTTAATCATTTTCCACTGTTCAGTTTGCTGCAAAGAAGTAAAGCATCTTGCTTACATGTCATGTTGGATCACACTTGAAAAGGCCTCAAGCTATTTTCATCATTCCCAGTTTACTGTAGCACTTCCTAGCTTTACTTGTCTTGTGGTCTGGCTGTCAGGCTCCCTGGCTGACAACTGATGGCTACGGCTTGAGCCAGGGGAACCCATGGGAGTAGAGGAGATGTCTTATAAAATATGATGCGGCGCTTAGCCACGGAGTCACTCTCATATCCTGCTGCGCTGCTTCAAAAGCACTGCTGAGCTGTGTCGAGTGGATCCAGCATATTGTACAAACCCCATGTGAAATGTTAAGTGAGCTTGCATACATTTACACTGTCGCTCTATTGTAATGCCATGGTGGGAATAATGAGCAATCAACATGTGTGTGTGTCCACGTCTGCGCAGTAGCGATATGCATTGCTTAACATTTCCACAGATTAGTCTCACGGGTTCTGTGTGGGTGTTTCTTTAAAGACTTCACTTACAAAGTTGTGAAAGTTCTAAAAGTCAGACAGTGCCTTTATTTCCTGTTATCTCATTAAAATGAGGACACAGTCCAATGGAACAAAGCTATTGATGAGAACAATTGATTGGACTCGGGGAAGTGACAAAAGACTGAAATTCAACATCCCTCAGACGATCTCGGTACTGTCTCCACACAGTGAACACAGCACATCTCAGCCCCAGCTGTGAATCTCGCTCTCCCAACACTAATATTTACCTCCCTAATAAAAGTCATTGTTGTGCAGCTCGCTCTAAATCAGAGGCCTGCTTCTGTCGGGGATGACAGAGGAAAATATAAGGCATCTCTCACAGTGATGGAGAGCTCCTGAGGCTTTTATTAGCTTGCTGGAAAAGACAGCCCTCATAAGGTTCTGCTGTATGAATCCAACTGTGCGTGAAGCTGTAATACAATCTGTTTCTGGCTCTCTTTACTATTAAGACAATTAAATACCTAAGATGAATAATAATTAACACAGATTATCACTTCAGATGAATGATGATTACGTATACTGATATGGAAGTTTGAAAATGCACATTAATTGCTCAGTAAAGTAGCAGCATACTTTTAACTGAAACCATTAAAGTCCCAATGTAATGGCAGTTAGCACCTCTATAGCTTCTGTAATGAGACGTATTTATAAATGAAAAACAATATGCAGACAGGTTGTAATCCAAAGGGATTTAAAGGTGCACTGTGTAAAAGATGGCAATAATTTTAGTTTAAAAAACATTATATAAACATTATCAAAGAATGTGGAGAAGTAGCAGTTTTGATGTTCTTTTGAAGACGTCTGTGCTTTGTGTTGCAGGCATATCTCCTAAAATTAGCATATTAACCAGCTTGGCCTGTCTTGTCCTGTCTTGTAGTATCAGGGAGTCACTGTAGCGCCCAGTCAGCCCTAAGTCCAACTTAAGAGGACAAAGAAGTGGGGCCTTGTGTTAGATTTTGTTGTCTTAAGATACCTACGATCTTTCTTGAGAGCGTCCAACTCATGTTAGATTAAACCGCACCTACTTCCACATGACAAACACCAGCACCATTGAAAGAGATGGCTGCTAGCTAGCTAGCCCACCTATAGATGTACCCCACTCTCCCTCTCCTTCACTCCCCCTGGAAAATTTGCTGATCTGGCAGGGAGTTATGGGTAGTCCAGCCACTGAAAGTCAGTCTCCCGAAATATAACAGCTACAGTAGCTTGGAAAATAGTGATATGGATAGTTAATGGGAAACTTTGAGATTTTCAACCAACTCTGTCATTACAGTGTGGGCAGTGTGTGCAGAGAGTAGGGTGGACCTCTGCAGCAAATTAATGGGGAGCTGTGGGTGCTCATGATAGTGGGAGGCAAACGACTACATCTCCCCGCACATAAGATTAGCCGGAAGCCCTGGGTGCTTGTGGCATAGGGGTTGGCCAACCACTTTTCATCGACACACTGCCCACACTGCGATGGCACAGAGCTGTTGAAAAGGACGCCCAGTGTGCTACAACACAAACTACTTGCAGCACTAGACTGGCAGCCAGTCGTTGGTCTTCAAAGTCTGTCATCTCACTTCATGATGCAAAAGTGGTCATGGTTTCATCTAAAGTAGAATGGAAACATGATAACACCTCCCAGCATAACGCTCAGCAACCTCTGTATGTCCTGGACTTCCTCTTCTGGCAATCAGACAATCTGAGGTCTGAAATCAACAATTCAGGTGTGTTTACATTATCCGCTTCAGGCTGGTATAAAGCTAAGCTAAGACAGCTAAGCTAGCTTGCAGGCTTACAGTTTGTCACCTGTTTAAGTATGGGCTCCTCAATTATCATCTCAAAGCCAAAACATACATCTAGAGCCATATAATCTGAAGTCCAAAACCTAAAACCCAAAAGACAGTGCAACTCATGACAACAGAAACTGCACTGAAAAACATACCACTAGCTAATGGCTAGGAGTAAGGTCATCTCCATCTTCTCATCTAAATATGGTCACGTCTGGTTCCCAAAAACAAAATGGCAACAGCCAAAATACCAACCTTGAGGCCTTGACATGTGAGTTCACAAACTAAAGGGCTACATCCATTTTTTTTAATACATTTTTCTGGTACTACACACCTTAGCTTTCAACTTTAAGCAAACATAATTCAGGCATTTGATTGTATTGCACAACATGACTTAATTTAGCTAACTTGCTAGAGAACCACAGTGATCTGAAGCTAGCTACCACCCATTAAAGCTATTGAGGACTATTTGCTGCTACCTACAACTTCCTCATTCCTCAGCTCCTACATTGTTACGTCAAGGACAAAGAAAGAAACGAAAAAGTGAACACTAAATCACATATTTTGAAATTGAAATTAAGGTTTTGCCAACTAATATCCGAACACACCCCTCCATCCAATACTTTACTCGGGGAACACAAA
>JAPZEB010000015.1:8433409-8443872 GCA_029783705.1 Chaetodon striatus | reverse complement strand
TCTAAGTGTGGTCTTATAGGATGGGAGGGTTAGGTGGTTCCCTCTGACCTCTGATAGCATTGAGGAGTGTCTGGGCTGCTAAAGCTAACTGTAGTTAGCCTTCACCTTTTGTACAGTAGAGGAACTAAGTCTGCTAGCTGCTACAGTTCACAAGCTAACAGTCAATTGCAGTTTACATGGCGGGGGTATGCTGGTTGAATCACATTCGATTGGATAAACAGAGACATGTTATTTTATATTGTTTCAATTTTCCTGATCATTTCCCAATAATGTCGTTGAAAGTTCACTGCAAATGACTAATTACAGGGAAGGTCTTAACAAAGGTTCAATACTTGAATTTATAAGCAGTTGTTGATATTTAGAGGAGCTTCTTTGAAGAAAATGCTCCATTTAAACCCAAGTAAACATTCATTATTCATTTGTTATTAGATATTAGTGCTTTATAAATGCTGAATTGTGTGTTGCTTCCAGACAAGTTGCACTTTTTCAGCTCGTTGAGCTGACCTGCTCACTCAAAGACTCTTGCTTGGCTAGCATTTAATTGGAATTAATTGATTGGAGAGGTACCAGTTGAACACTGTCGCTATTTTACCTGTAATTAGTGCCAAATTACACGCTTCTTTCCAAAAACCATCATAGGAATATATTAGCAAATTAATGTGAATTTACAAACCCGTAAAGTGCTGTGTACACCTCCGAGTGCAGGATGAGTCATTAAAAATATCTTATCATTTGAATCTAGTTGAGATTTTGATACTTAAACACTGCAGGGTGTTTTTTTCTCCTCTAGTATATCATGAGAGATTTAACATTTAACACAAGGACACATAGAAGGAGCCTGGAAATTTATATTTTATTTCACTGTCTTTAAAAATTTAAGCTGACAACACTTCCATGAGTGTGTTAAGCATTCAGCATATTGTTGTCACAAGGCTTCAGCTGTGTGGTTTGAAAAATGCTCTCTGCAACTCTAAGTGAATGCACATACAGTATCTATAAATATTGAGGTTAATTTGCATTACAGTGGAGCACAAAGCACACAATGCAGCGCCGTACATCTGGATGCGAAAGAAACGCGAGACAGAGGTCGGAGTGTTAATGCGGAAGACTTTGCGGAGTGTGAAAATGTGGGGTAATCTTTCACGGCCCGTGCTTATGTGGCTTTTCCGACAAGAGACGGGAAGAGACAGAGAGGGATGTACAGTAGCCAGCAGTGAAGAGTAGCTGCTGCCAAATGCACCGAGGGCTAGACGAAGACGAGCCCTTGCCATCTGGGCCGCTCGAGGCGAGGCTGAAAACAACTCCAGCTCCATCACTGGCTCTCCAGCTCACATTCACACATCAGTTTTATTTTACTCTTCCTTTTTTTTTTTTTGCTCTTTTGGCCTCTCAGCCCATTAAATCGTCCCATCTTGACATCCCGTTTCTTTCTCAAGCTGTCTCCTCGCTCACACTTGGCTCTTTCAACCCCCCCCCCACACCTCCTCCTTTCTCCCCCTCTCAAGGATTTATCACTCTTAATTATCTTAACTATCCCGCTTCATACTCGGCTTGTATCTAGCATATTTAATCTAGGATTCAGCAGGGCTATTAGTTACACTCAACATGCAGAGGCTAATTGATTTAAGGAAGCAAGATTTGCTTGTTGGTGCTGATGGGTTTAACTAAAAGCTAATATAGGAGGATGGAGAGCAGAGAAGGATGGATCGGAGTGAAATAAAAAGCTCGAGCTGCAGAGGAGACTTTCTGTTGTCTTTGTAAACTTTAGATTTCTTTCACGTTTTGATGTCCAAATCAGGTTTTTTTTCGACTTTGCCCGAGCTCAGGGAGACGCAGTACAGTGCACGGAAATAAGGATTCAGAACTATTTTAATGGCTTGCAGTCTTTTCTGATACAAGTGGGAATTTTTTTTCCCCCCGTCCCCTGATTTACATGGGATAACTGTGGTTCGGATAAATATTTTTGGTTGGTGGGGAAACAGAACAGCGAAACAGATGTCTGTTTAAATGTCATGTTTGTCGCCGAGGCTGTGCTGACATTTTAGTCCCAGACTTTCACCTCTCGGATTTGTTCGCTGTGAGTCATTACCAGAATCAGGTTGAGTCAGAGCGGTTGTTGTGAATAAATATGATCTAATTGATAGCTGACCTCTCACATTAACGGGCAAATGTGACCAAACCGACGCACGCCAATAAGACTTAACTACGCTTGTGCGTGTATCTGAAATCATCGCATCTGTGTTTGTATTTAGCCTCCTTTCTGCCTGCGTGTGTGTGGCTCCTACTGCATATGCAGTTAGGGCGGCTGGTGGCCACGGATATTGATAATGGCATTGGGGACACTCAGCTTCTTGTCTTATTAATCACACCAGGCTGAGCAGTGACCTTTCTCCAAGCCCACTGCTTTGGGCCGAGCCAGATCCCCTGCCTCCGCCGCCCCCCGGGAGTAGCAGGCTGACATCACTCACCCTGTGTCCGCTAATGTCAGCCCCGAGCCTGACCGCAGAGGCTCACCGGCCCTGCCTGGCGCCCCGGACACAGCCCTGGATGACAGAGACATTGATCACTCAGGAAGCTCAGGTTGTCTGGGATGGGGGGGCTGCTTGAGCTTGGTGTACGTGTGTGTGTGTGTGTTTTGATACAGCACCAATTGAGACTGGTGAGGCTAATTAGACTTCACATCTGGGCCTAATGAGCAAATCAAGACCCACCATTGATCAAGGATCAACTGGCCTTGAGCCGTTCTCTGATTGGTTTAGAGCTGCACAAGCGCTGTGAACTCCCGGGTTAAGCACTCTACACGCAAATAATTATTTATTTAGGCTGATAATGAATCTGCATGATAACTGGATGCATTATGGATCTGTAAACAAACAAAATGATGAACTCAGTGATGTTACATCATCTCTACAGCCTAAATAATAGCGTCCATGTTTCCATTTTATGAATATGCACAGGAAGCTGAACACCAAAAAAATACACCAAAGCTCAACAAATTACAGCACCTTTGATTAACTTGATGCCCTATATGTCAAGTCAAGTCAGTTTTAATCACGAGTTATCTCATGACACTTTTCATATAGAAAAGATCTAGATCCTTGGTCTTTAACAGGGGGTCCATGACCTCAAGGGTTGTCAGAGTTACTGCAGGGTTTAAAGGGGGCGTATTTTTTGACGCATGACATTCACATCTGTTGTGTTTTGGACTTAAGAGACTCTTAAATACTATCCACCTCAGATACAAACATGATGCAGAAATCTATTGAAACTACCAAAAATTACTATTTTAAAAGGTTAGTATTGTTTGCACCAGAAAAAGGTATGTTGATACATAGCACTTTAGGTTGCGCCACACGATATTGTAGGCCCAGTTTAATATGCAACTCAGTTTATACAATATAGTATATATAGTGCTAGAGGGTCCCTGCTCCGTCTTTCTTTTAGCTAAGGGGTACTTGGTCTGAAAAATGTTGAAGACCCCTTGTCTAGACCATACTATTTAATTTACAGAGACCTTACAATTCCCCCATGAGCAAGCACTTTGCTACAGCAGCCAGGAAAAAAGTTCCTTTAACAGGGAGAAACTTAAACCAGGCCTTGAACCAGGCTTTAGATGGCCAGCCATCTGCCTTCACCCGCTGGGTTGCGTGGGACTATATCTGGACTAATTTACAAAATTGCACTGTATCATCATGCTGCATTGTCAGTGTTAATATTATGTTGTATAATAAGGTCCTTTAATAAAAGGATTTCAAAGCTATATTTGCACGTGTAGTAGGATTGCAACAGTATGACATTTTTAAAATACAATAACTGTCTCAGGTCTTATGAGTGTTTTTCTTTTTTTGGTTGAACAAGTGCTCTATAACTAGAATTGTAACTCGAAACCATTTCTAATGGAAGTCTCCCTTTTGAAAGTAACTAAAGATAAATGTACACAGTAGGATAACCATCAATCATCCATACCATGGTGTACCTTGAAACTGGTATACTGCTGCAAGTGTAATGAGTAGTTAAATACAATGTGGCATGTCTCTTAGTTGTGCCAAAAGACTACTGGGAAAAATGAAAATGTGATGACAACAGTAAAGATGGGAAATGTGCATGTGCAAATATGTACAAAAAATACAAAATACAATACACAGAACACATTTTGAGTTTTTTTTTTTTTTTAAACATTCAGGAAAATGTTTCCAATTCCCAATGCTGTACTCCTGACCAAGTGTGGAAAAAAAGCCAGGGTGTTACTCTCAAAAATGTGTTTGAGATGTGGTACACTTTTTCTATCCAAGTGGGACAGAGAATTTTTTGTTGTTGTTGTTGTTGAGTCAAAAACAGAAAGTTTGTTATTTTAATTAAGGTACTTAGAAATCCCTGGTGCCTAATTTCTGCAATTTGAGTCTAAAATTGCCTTCTCTTATTCCCAGAGTCATAACTTATTCAAATCTGAACACAGACATTATATACATGATGTGTGATACATGTATCTTTAGATTCTGTGTGACTTGAGGCCCAGAAACACAGAACCGTCAGAACTAGTGGCGACGAATGCTAGTTGTTGCATCGCCTGTGTCTCGGCCAAAAAGTTCTTGAAACTTGAACACACCACAAAGACTAAAGCCAACAACCAACTAACATGTACATTCTGCGGCTGTGTGAGAGGAAATAACTCACCATACCAACAGGCATTGTTAGTCATTTGTCATTCAAAAAGGGAAACTGGAACAACAGGGCGAATTCGAGATGTTGGTTAGCCAGTTAGCACATTAACAACACAACCTGATGCTGAAAGAACAAAGGATTTTTACCATGTGCTAGCGAATAATAACAGTTACTAACTGTTTTTGCTAAAGAGCTCAATGGCTAAAAAAAATCACCTTACCTAATACAACAAGTTTGTTTTAATCTCATGCCCTTTAGACCCTAGTTCTTTGCCAATATAATGATTTTACTCACAGACAGGCTGTGCCAGCTCAGATACCGATTTAATGTGCTTAATCGGTCGAAAATAGCCTGCAGGGGCTGACTGGTGTCAGTGATGCGGGACGCACCTTTTAAAAGCTTGGGAAACAGAAGCTAACAGACAGCCCGATATTGACCGATGGCCGATCATTGGCTAGATATTGTAGGGATCCTTCATTTTCTGAGAATACCTTTCTCTCTTAAATGTATCATGACTAAACCTCCATAAGTCTGCTAAAAAAAATCATAGAAAAATAACACTTCTTATAACGGCAGAACTTGCCTAAGAAGTGCCACATTTTAAGTTCTCTTCAGTATCAGTACAATCAAAGAATAGTCTTCTGCACATCAATGGGTACATTAAAGATGGAAACTGCTACTAGCTGATTCGGCGTAGTTGTAACAAGGGGTGTAAATCACCAGTTTCATCACGATACTATATTAATTCTTTGGACAATGATATGATATTTGCCAATATTAGAAAGTCTGCCATGATATGATTCTGATTTGATATGATTCAGGGGCATATGATCGATATTAAATGTCCAAACTCTGTTACAGAAGAAGCTGCCACCCCTTTATTTTTTTTTTTTATTTATTAACACTTGAATAATGTAAGACGTTGTAACATCTTTTGTGCGGTGAATTTTACTTTAAACCGACTCCGCTAACACACATAAAACAGCACAAGGGATTAGTTAACCATCAGGACTTTCTGCCAGTGAATCCAAACCATCATCTGTATCATAAAACTTTAGGGTTATCTCACTTAAATTCCTAAAAGCAAATTTCTGCCAACAGCCATAAAACATCAAGATCATTTATCAAAAATACCAAATTCAGCTCAGTAATAACTACCAAGCTTCAGAGACAAAACAGTTGTATTTTGCTAGTGACCCATTATTAGCTAAAGCACGTGTCGAGTAATCGATGTCCAGATGACTCTGGACCTCGCCCCCGACACTTTGTTCAATACTCGTCTTCTTCTCTTAAATGTATCTTGGAGTCACAAGGATAGTACTCAAGAGGTCACTGGAAACACCTAGAATCAGGTGCAGTTGAGTTTAATGTGTTCACAAGCAACAACATGTACAACTCATGAGTCAGGCTCCAGAACCAGACTGAAGACTCGCTCTCAGTCCTCTCTCTTTTATGCTCGTGGAGATTCTAGTGAATCTCCACCTCTTTTCCTTAAGCCTTCCTTCTTAACCCAGAACCTAATGGTGTATTGTCCAGGCATGTTTGGACATTGACTTTCAACATAATGGTGTAATACCCTGGACAAGTTGAGCATGCAAAGTCATGGTCCAACTTGCCCCTCCAATATGTTCGGGTAAAGTCATGGTTCAGCTTGTCCTTCCAATATGTTCAGGCCTAATTCTACTCTGTTTTTTTAAAAACATTTAATCATAGTGTTTCTACGGTCTCTACTAAATGTGATGAGATCAGAGGTGACATACATTCAATACATGATCAGATATGTGGATGAGTGCATTGATATGTTCTTACTAGGTATATGAACAAATGCATGTTGATTAATATATTGATTAATACATCCCATCACACTTCCAATCAGCCAAGGCTCATTTTACACTACACATATTAACATTACATAAATTAGCCTAGCGGCTAGCTGACTTTTTCCTCTACTCATAGCTTAACAAGTTACATGTAAGGTTAATATTTTTCTTATTCACTGTTGGTTTAAGTCACTGCATCTCCCGACAGAGCAGCTCGGTTGAATTCTAGCCTGTGTGCACATTTCTTCAGCCAAACATTGTTGAATCAGATCAGCTAATGTTATTGTAGTGAGAAGTTAATGGAGTGAGATGCCCATCCAGGCAGGTACCTTGTGTTTATTCTCTTAACGCGTTGTTTACATACGACATGTGCTTTGTCTGTTGACCCATATTTTGTTCGAAAATCAAAAATATTTCCACACTGCTGTTTTATTCCATAGTAAAGAATGTTATCCTCATTGTCTTTCTTTCAGCTGCTTGCTGTCTTCAAAATAAAAGCATATCCTACAGATGACGATATTGCATCAATGATATTGTATCGTTGATCATTGAATTGTTTTATTTTTAATTTTAACTGTGCTGATTTGCCAAAAAACGTAGACAAATATAGATATTTAGAAATGTTTATCATTGGGGGGGCCAGGTTGGATGGAACCACTTGAATATTACTGAAGTTGGTTTGCAAGAAAATAGTGGAGGTGTGAGGCTTCAATAGGTCTTGGGAGAGAATTTCTGTCGGGCTGCTAAACATATTCTAGGCGGATTATTGTTCCTGTAGAATTTGCAAAGTTGTGAGTTTGAATATAGCAGTGCTTTTTCTTTATTTTAAATGCATTTGCTGTTAAAATCCTCAGGGTTATACACAAAGCCTTAAAGCTTTTTTCATATACGCAAACAGACGTAGTCAAATGAATGTTATAGCTTCCCATTTTCTGGTTTCTTCTATATTTCACAGCACTGCTTACTTTTTTGCAAATAGACACAGTGGAATCTTGTGTGTCATTGTCTGGTCAATATATTCTTTTGTACGTCTGCTTGTTGGCAGCTGCGCCAGGCAGCGGGAGACTGAGACCTAAGGGATTCCCTCAACATCCAGGAACATCCTGTCTGGCTGATGCAGCACCTGTTGTCAGGATGGAAAAGGCATATGCACAAACACGAGCCGCGGTAACATGGGACCAATGTTGGCCGTTGGATCTAATATTTGGATGCACTGGGCCTCCATTAAATTCAGCACATTTTTCAGTTATTTCTTGGCACCCTGCGTGTGCTCTGCTAGTGCTATGCTCTTTGAAGAGTCCATAGAAACTCTAAAAAGCGTGTCATGGGCAGGACACATTGTTTGTGAAGTTGTCAGGAATTGTTAAATTACCTTTAATTGTATTTGATGCTTTTGGCATTTCTTAATACACAGATGTCTTGCCAGACATGAAAGTAATGGGAGTGCCAGTCATGTTGCAGCATTACTGGTGCACAAGAGGAAGAAATGGACTCGTGGATAAAGTCGTGTTTTTACTTTTGTTGCAGCTCTTATTTATGCGCTGTTGTCAGAACCGGCAATATTGTCTAGAGGAATCTGTCGGACCAGCTCGGCAAGAAACAGTAACAAACCAAAAACCCCACACACATTAAAGAAGACATCAAAGTGTACGTTGATGAGGGTGCAGCAGCACAGGGGCACCAACATTAGGCAAAAATAATTTAATTCAAATTATTCAAGGATAAAAGGGTAAGAAGGAAGATTGCAAATCAGCAGTTATATTTGTGGAGCATGCTGTACTTGGGCTTTCCACACAAACTTTCAATAAACATATTTCATAACAAGCCGCAGTTGGCACCTTATTCTGATCCGTTAATGAGGACGATGTGTTTTATTGTTGATTTGGTCCCCGGAGAACAAATGAGTTCTATTTCGTAATAATGATTACCAAGGTTTCACCCTGATGACTTTGCCTTGTTTTTGTTAATAAACTTTTCTGTGTGAATTTATGGCCAGCCTCAGCAAACAGTAAGCTGCGGACAAAGCTCATCATCAAAGAAAGAGCGGATTGTCATCAGCTGATAAAAGACTTCATTAATAGAATGAATGTTTTTTTTAATCAGGTGGCACATCACTTGTATATTTAAGTCTAAAAATGGGTATTTTTTTATAGCTGTCTTCCTCTGTGGTATTATTCAGCTTTTTGACCTTTTTGCTTTGTTTACCGTTTTCCTTTCAGTCATGAAGGACTAGCATCTTTAAAGCCTTCATAATGTGGTATTTTTGTGTGTGTCCCGGCTCGTTTGCTCGTGCACGAGTGCTTTTGTTCAGGCAAAAAGCACACACACCCCAAATGGGCCATGTGTGCGCGTGTGTCTGCATGCTTGTGTGGTCTGTTGTCTACTGGTGAGTGTTTAGAGAACAGATTTCTTTGACGTTGACGGCACCAAAGCAATACAGATTTGGCAATTAACCTTGATGTCACTGTAATTACCAAGTCACTTTAGTAAAATGAATTAATTTCCCAAAAGGACTCAGAAACAAAATTACCTCCTCTCTTCCTGAAGAGAGCCAATATGGCGTCTGATAATTAGGGGAGAAAAAGTGAGCTGCTGCCATATTCCTGTCTCTCATTGTGTGTATTCTGTGTAATCTGCCACGGGGGGAAAGCCACTGATCTGCCTGCCGCTCTCATAACTTCCTCTGGGTTCACGCTGTTGTGCCACTCACTTGTTCATTTTTCAGCTCGCCACGTGTTGAGCGGCGTGCCTTTTTTTTTTTTTTCTCTTCCCCCTCCAAGCTCTTCATCTTCTGTCCTTGCCGCCTCGTTTTTCAGACAACGGCCGTGTTACCCTGTATGTGCCAAGGTTTTTGTCATGTGTAAGCTGGTATGCGAGTCGCGTGACATAACAAGTGGTAACCATCCTCGCCGTTCATCTTGAAGGATGCTGCGCGCACATCGGGGAGAAGGAGAGCAGACTTTCCACGGCTCGCTTCCTGAGGTCTTAATCTGCAATCCCCCACTAAGGGCTGAGGTGTCTGTCAACCCTTTTATGCCGCTTCAATTAGTATGTAAATTTTTAATAAAACGTTTTTTAGCTTGGTGGGATTTCTCAGGTGGTGCCAAAGAAGCAATGGTTGCGTTTGCTAGACTGCAAATAAACAGGACAGTGTATAAAACTAAAGTAATTGCAAGTATTGAGCTTAAGGCCCCTCATGTGAATCCCTTCATGCCCGGTCTCCTGTGAAGCATCAATCATATTAGAACATAATTATATTTATAACCTCATTAGATTTATAATTGATGTTTTGTTTAATATTTTAGATAATTTAGATGCTTATTAGATTATTTATTAAAGACTATAAATTATTTTCAAAATAAATCTTTTTTTAATATCTAGTGTACACTGGGGAGGGAAGAGGGGTTGCTGAGGGGGCTGTAGCCCTCCCAAGCTCCTCCTCCTCCCAAGCCCATACACTCTGCCTTCTTTAGACTTAATGAACACAAGCATATTTGCTCAGGGAGAATGCTGAAGTCCTGCTTGCGTTAGCTGAGCGGCATCAGCCGCCCCATTCATGCACTACAACCACTGGCTTTTTCACAGCTGTTTGGCTACCAGCTGATTAGTAACATCCAATCACATACATGCATACAGTGAGGTCATTATAACCTGACGCTCATTGTTCTAATGAGAAGTTAACGAAGAAGCCGTTTGCTTCTGCAGGTTCCTCCATTACCCCAACCTCCAGCATATGCTTTAATAATTTGGTTTGTTGATTTAATTAAAGTTAATATGTGTTTATTAAGGTTCCCCGAGCAGAATCCTTATCGATACTCAGCGTCTTTGAGAGCCCATTGAAAGGTTTGCTAGACCCACACAGAGGTTACTCCTCTCAATCATTACTTATGGTAAATCGTAATGAACTGCACTTGTAGATTGTCTCTCTAGGGTGCTTTCACACATGCACTGTTTGGTTCAGTTTAATCAAACTCAAGTTCA
>JAPZEB010000015.1:8363109-8376461 GCA_029783705.1 Chaetodon striatus | reverse complement strand
GTGTTGCTGTCTTCTTCTTCCTTCTTCCTGTGTCTGGCACACCTAGCTTGTGTGTTTTCGCCCACGGAGTTGTTGCATGTGGATTGGAGACGCATTTGCATTTACACTTGTGTTCGATGGGGTCACAAAGCGTCCCTGACCACCTTCAGCAGTGTTTTGGCAGATCGGATTACAATACGTCCTCAATGCGTTTTTAGTGTATTTACACCTGTCCTTTCATGTGGTCAAGAGCAATCCAATTGCAAACAACGCATCTTAATGTAAGGTGTAAAGGGGGTACTGGATGATGTCCTGCCGACATTGTAGTTTAAAAACATTTTAACGAGCAAATGAAATGGCCAGAAGCAAGTACGATGCTGAATATATTACACTATGTGGACCTTGAACTAATTACTAAGGAGGAATCTGGACCCGTTGCTGGACCAGTTGGGAACCACTGGTTTATTTTTTACTTTGTTCCGCTTTTAAAACCCCAGCAAAACCAGTAGGCCTATGTTGGCGTGGCTAAACTCAATATAACTTAACTTCATGAGCCAAGTTCAGCTGTTCTCTGATGTCATAGCTTCACCAAAAACTGAAAGTGAAACTTAAGTTCCACCTTTTTTTCCTTGCGATACTTTCAGATGGTTCTATTTTAAAGATGTTTTTTCCTTTCTTCATGATGGGCACTTCTTTTTGTAATGTGTTGACATTTCCGTCTGATGTCTGGCGAGCACCGAGTGGTGCAAGCAGATTGGGAATTTTGTTACACGGAGTTTCTGTTGTTCCATTGATGCTCTCGCTCTGAAACTTCCTCTGCGTTGGAAATTTTCAAGTGTGAGAAAGTCGTGCAGTATATTAGTATAACCTCTCTTGCCATTCAAATGTTTTATTGAGCAATTTATACAGATATCCCTAAAAATAGTGTGAAGTAACCCTTTACTGAAATGAGAGACATTAGTCACATTAATGCGTATTTAATAAAGGAAAAAAATTGAACATGAACAATTGTAAAGTCCTTGAAAATTTAAAAAATAGTGCTTTTAAATGTCAGTGAATTTCATTTTGTAATGTCTATTTAAACCCTGGTATTAAATTATAGCACTAAATTTGGAAAATAAAGACCCACACCAGGTTCTCCAAGCTCCAAGTTATTACCTTCAGTTACTTTCAAGTAGCTTAGTTTGAGTTGAAGCCACAGTTTCATCTTGATATGTTATGATTATATCAGAGAACTGATGCGTAACTTGCAACATTAAGTTACTGACATTATTTGCATTCTTCTCAAACAGTAATATAGCAGATTATTTGCTTTGCTGGTCTGAAAACTAATGTAGAAAAATAACTTTTTACCGAAGTGTATAATATATATTTTTATTTATGGGTGCGTTTTTCTTAAATTCCAGCCATTCATTTTTCAATCATTTTCTCACAAAATTAATCATGAAACTAGCATGAATTGTGCCAATAACCTGTAATACCATGCGGTGATATAACTTCACATTGTTATGTGGAGATCTGCCTTATACTTCCCTTTTTTTTAAAGATACAGACTAGGGCTGGCACAAGATCAGATTTTCCCCTCACAATTATCACGTCCAAGAAGAATTCTTTCATGAAATCATGAAAACTGTATTTGTCACTACCAAGGTAGCAACTACTCTTCCTGGGGTCGTCACAAGCAAACGTTACATCATAGTGTGAAACAAATACATAGTTAAAACTCCAAGGCAAAAAGAAAAAAAAATACAACAAGAAAACAGAAAAAAACAAATAAACAAACAAAACAAATAATCAAAAACAAACAAATAAACGAACAAAACAAAAACAAACAAACAATGAAAACCAATGGATTAACCACAATAAAACTACTAATGGCATTAATTACAACAATGACAACAACTATCCTCACTGTATGGTCAGAAAAAAAACCATAGAAAAAAACAAACAATACTACTACTACTACTACTACTACTACTACTACTACTACTACTAATAATAATAATAATGTTACAGCTCAAAGGTAAATGTAATACTACTAAAAACAGCATATACAGTGACTTAGAGTATTAAAAGACCAGGAAAATTTTACATCAAGTTTTGTACAGTCAGGTATTAGTATTAAAAATAATACCAATAATAGTGCTATCAGACAATTTCATCTTTACCTTTGATAATTGTGAATTTTCTCTCTTTTTTGGTAAATGAATTTCACCCAGATTACAGGTGTAATGAGGTGAAGTGAGACTCTGTAACCATAACTGTACAAACCTGGACTAACAGCAGTTTTACCTAATGAACAGTAAAAAGTTTTGGGTAACAGGCGACAACGCAAGAATGGAAAGAACAAAAATGATTAAAAAGGCGCTGGATTATTTATACAATATCATAATGTGCGTAATATTAACATAAATTCAATATTTCATTTTTAAATATCATGGTTATCATCAATACCGATGTATTGCGACACCCCTAATATAGACGCTTACTTCTAAAACTAAACAAGGCCTAGTACAAGTCCTCACGAAATGTACAATAATAAGGTTAGATATTAATTTAACCTGTCTATCTGAACATCTGTTTATCTAATTATGCAGTACAGTTGCTACAGTATCTAATATGTGGTGTGTAATTGTTGGTGTCCTAATTGATAAGCCATTGGCAATTCCACAAGGTGCCGTGTCATCATTTGGAAAATAAAACCAATTGTTCAGTGAGACGAGTTGATGGTTCTCTCAGTTGAAACCCCACTAATTAAATGAGAGCAGAACACGTTCCCTGTGGCTCAACGCTGTGAACGTCCCCTATGTTATTATCAACACATTTTCAATAACTTATGTAAACTGGAATGGAAATCTAGTCATGACTTGTTATGCAAGTATATATTATATTTCTAAGATCTTTTTCCAGTCTTTTGATATCATGTAGCAGCCTGGGAAATAAACTTAGGATTCACTTCTTTTAAAAACCCTCTCAACAATGGCAGCCCAGGGATCCACTCCATATAAAAAGGGTAGCGTATAACATTATTTGAATACTTGAGATAATTCAGTACGCACCCAGAGTGCTGCTTGTGCTATATGTCTGCCTGCCTGTGAATATCTCTGCTGCGTAGGGACTACACTCACCGTTTTTCTATGTGCTTGTGCATCCTGGAGGATTCGCATGTGCATGTATGCACACGTGCTTGTGTGTTCATTTGACTCACTGTGGCATGTTTCGTGGAGATAAGACTGCAGTGCCTGGCCCTCTGCATCCTTCACCCAAAGGCACGCAGTGATTAGAGGAATCTCTTATTCTCTGCAGGGCACCCCTCTGCAGTCACAGCACACAGCGTGACACCCTTCATGTACACACTGAGGTACAAAAGACCTGTGGCTGCTGATTTTGTCTTGATTTCACACAAGATTTTGCACAACTCCTGAGGTGTTAGAAAAGTATCATGGACATAATTTTGTCATTAATACCCCACGCCTTTGGAGTGATAGGAATAATCAAAAGCCAAGCTCTCGTTTGCCTCTTTTCAATTTGCCACAGTCCTTTTTATCCCACCATGAGAAGGGAGGACCCGAGAAGTTAAGGTGATATTCCACTCCATATTGTGCGTTAAATCCAAGCTAATGCGGTGTGGGCTCACCCGTGCGCTGTGGGAAGATCAGGAGTCAATTAGTGGGATTGGTGGGCAGTCTCAGCCGAGCGGTCCGAGCCCGTGACAGTTTGCGGTGGACCACCACACCGCGGGAGCCAGGTGAGGAGCAGGGGAGCCTAAATGAAATGCTAATACAGGCCGCATAAGTCAGGGCTCTCTAATTGGAACACAGCTGCTGCAGGGACCAAGTATCCCATGAAGCGCTGCAGAAGCAGAGGAACCAGTGGGTCACTGCGATCAGGTCAGGTTCTCTCTCTGTGTGCAGCTCAAAATACTTGGCCTAAAATGGCTGGTGGAAACCTCAGGAAGGGAACCACTGACAGAACAAAGGCATTTACAGTAAATGTTGCTTGGCATTGACGTCTGGACCATAATGTATCAAATTAAAGGAGCTGTATACAACATGAAGAACATTAATATAGCAGCAAACAACTATTTGCTATATAGAGGTATGGTGAAGTGATGGCACCATGAGCAGAGAATAAAGTGGCCCTCCCTCAGGTTGTATTGTAATCTGAGCTCCTCTGTTCTTTGATATTGTAGACCAGTGATACCTAGCTTACTGCCAGCGGGCCAAATCTGGCCCTCGATAGGTGCCAGGTGGTCCGCCAACCAATTTAAAAAAAATTTTTGTACTTTGAATGTAAATAAGGTGCCAGAGTGCATAAAAAAAGCATCCACATAGACCATGTTTTTCGGACCGCCCAACAGACGCTCCAGCTAAGCCCCAAATATCCTCAAATCGTAGAACTCCCCTGCACACACCTGATGTGTGCAGGGGTGCTGTGACTGGATATGCCTTGTTTAATCATTTTATCTGTCAAATATTAGCAATGTTTGTCCATTAACTGGCCCCTGGCCTCTTGTCATTTAGCAAAAGTGGCCCCTTGGCAAAGCAGGTTGATCCCTGTGGTAGATGGTCCTGCTGCATGTTAGTCCCTTTGTGTGTATCCCATTGACGAGCCAATCACTGACACTCTGCGTTGCACTTATACATTTGTAACCACTGATAATGGCGTCCTGACCAAGCGGTAACCTCCAGAGCTGAAAAATGAGGCCAACATGCTAGTACCAAACACTGCAAACTCTCCGTTTTTTACCCTTTAAACTAACAGCTGAAGACTAGCTTCTGTCGGTTGTGTTAGCTTAGGTTAACAGCTAGCTTGGCTCTGTTAGCTTAGGTTAACACCTAGCCTAGCTCTGTCTAAAGGTAAAAATATCTGCCTGCCGTCATCTCTAAAGCATAGCATTGCTTTTTTCCACCATGAAAATGCAGAACTAGTCATTTTAACACCTTAATTTTTTATGGATTGAACAAAGCACATACAGGCTAGCATTTCAAATGACAAATGAAACATTTTGGCTAAATCTGGCGCATTTACATCAATCTCTATTACTGTACACAGTTACTTTTAAATCAGTTTGCTTTAGAGTTACTGGGAGGCCAATTTTTAATGTTTGTCCCCCAACACTCTTCAGTCTGTATTTTTCTCTTTAAGCTAACTGTCTCTTTGCTGTAGCTCTGGATATTGAATGTACACATATGAACTCCCAGCTAGAAAGTCATAGTGAAGTGTATTTCCCAAAATGTCAAAATATTCTTTTAGCTGTTTTCAACTTAAGTCTGAGCCAGGCTAGTTGTTTCCCTCTGTTTCCAATTTCCGTGCTTTGCTAAGCTAACTGTCTCCTGGTTGTAGCTTCATATTTAGTACCCAGACATGAGTGTCATCAAATTGTGTCATGTAACTCTCAACACATAAAGGAATAAGCACATTTCTCAAAATGTTGATTTGGCCCTTTAAGCCAAATCTTGTAAGTTTTCCGTCTACAGTGCCTCAGCTCAGAAATGACAAAGGTGATTAGCAACAATTTATGGGAAGTAATTTGGCTCGTGGGGATGTGCTAACACAGAGACAGATGTGCTTTTAAAAACATTCAGCTACTCTCAAAAGATTTACACAGAAAGGGAGGAAAAAAACCTCTGCTTTCCTTTTAGGCTATGTCTCTGCAGCATGTACTCCAATCTTTATTCTTCTTTGCTCTGAGGAGATGTTCTTGGAAGAGAGGATGTTGCTGAATCACAAGCCAAGCTCGAGCATTTTGACAGCTTCTTAAACCTTTTCTTAGATTGTAAGCTTCTTTTTCATTACGAGTGCCGATGTCGATGCTGCATGGCACGACACGAGTTCAGATGAGCGCATGATTAGCTGAAAAGGGAGTGTACTGCATTTCAAACGAGCTGGCATAAGTCAAGCTGAGAAAGAGAAACAAAAATACGCACTTGGAGAAACACAGAAATAAAGAAAAAGAGCGACTTGGAAAGAAGTGGAAAATTCAATAGCCAGTCATCTCTTGCTGCATTTCAAGTCCACCAGAATATCCACGAGCTGTCTTCTTCGTGTTTCAAGGCCTCCTCCCATCTCTTCAAACGGAAAGAGAATTTGCCTTAGAATAATGCATGAGCTCATCGTGGGCGATGGACAGGAGGCTCCTGCCTCAGAAGTCTGCCTACCTTATAGATGGCAAGGCGATTGACACGAGCCACCCAAGAGGGAACCTCAGGTGGCGAGGTGTTAGTCGAGCCTTTAAAGCCGCTACCTGTAATAATGAGGCCATCTCCCACAGTCACATCAGCTTGCACAAAGGGACTGAGGAAATTCATTTTTTTTAGATTTTAAAATCAAAATGAAAGCTTTAACTGTTGGTTAGCGCTGGTGGAAATCAATAATGCGCTCCTATTTTCGGATGACACCTAACACATGCCTGCTTTTCTTCTGAGACATCGCACCAGCCATATGAAGCCTGGAGTGAGACTAATGTGGAAGCACCAGTACGCCTACAAGACTCACAGTTGTCTTCTGCCTTGAGCCATTCCTACTGATTCAAATTCAGTCTCCTGAGGGGAGGAATTACAGATCTCTCTTTTTTTTTTAACTCGCATTCATCCCTGAAATTCTTAAACACAACAAAGTCCCTGTGCTTTTCTTGTAAATAGAAAAACAAAATCAAGAAGTGATGCTAGAATAGACGAGGAGAACAACTGTAATGTGTTTTTACAGGAAGGCTGTCATGCTTCTGGCTTGTTCTCTCTATCTCACGTATACAGCATGAGTCGTCCTACAGAAACTGTCCCTCACTGTCATTTTCCTCTCGACTCAATAATTTCGGTGTCTTCTTCTCCGCTGTCAGCGTTTATCAGCCACTTACAGCCCCTAGATGTACCCTGCCTGGACACCTCTGGACGCGGGACACAAAAACATGCGCAGCGGCTGACAGATAGAAAACTGATTCTTTACAAGTGAGGTCAGAGGACTGTATCCAAACCGTCTGGCAGAGTACACTAATATCCCCATGCTGAGCAGCGTGGTGCTATTGAGCGCGACCATGCGCATCGGTCTCACTCCACTGCACCCAATGAGCCAAACCCATGGAATTGATGGGCAATGGGTGGGAAATAGGAGAAAGGAGGAGAGGGAGCGAATGATGTGCTGCACTCGCTAATGCACATTATTCCATCACATAAACATCTAGATTCTTTGAAATAGAAGGGGGTGAGAGATGTGGCTTTGTTGGGCAATTCGAAGCCCTGGGATGGGAAATGTGAAAAGTGTTGCTGTCGAGCTGAAAGAAAACACTTCTACTGGCTGTCAGCCGGAGCCCCTTCTACCTGCTAGAACTCGTCCATTATAACAACAGCCCGACCACTGCATTACTACACTCCTCTCCCTGGCCACACAAGCCTCCTACCTTTCCTTTTTCCTTTTTTCAAGGCGCCCTCCTCTAGCTTTGAAAACAATAAAAGTCTGGTGTGTTGTATCGTCAGCCTCCAGTGACGTTTGATGGACCGTTGGATTAAAGCGGCTGCAAGTGTCTGCAGGGAGAAAATAGCAACAGCAGGAGTGGGAAGTCAGTGTACCCAGTCATGATGCGATGTTCTCTCTCCTGCCACATTATCTCGTCCGTCTGACTTACATGCAGTAAAAATGCAGTGCTGCAGCTTTCATTAGTGCACAAAGATTATGGCTCAATGCAGGGCTATGAATTATGCATGGGCTATGCACTGTGGTAACGCCGTGCAGCCCCCACCTCAATTTTCCTTGTTCATCCTAACATGAGGAACACACCCACAGAGTATTGCTCACACACGCACACGCAGTGAAAGCACAAACATTCAGATTAGCTCACAAACACACGCATGGAGTGAAAAGACTTGTTTTAGCCCCGAAAAGTGCAATCAAGGCAGTCGCCGAGTCGCTCCCACAGGCCCCTTCCTGTCAAAGCGAGAACTGCTCAGTCATACTGTGAAGTCTCACTTTACCTCCTGCACCTTTTCATGACAAACACCTTCATTCCTCCTCGAGTCATCCTCGTAGACTCAAGTAGAACAATCCACAGAGGTAGTATCACTTGGACTGCAGACAAACAACAACAACATCAATATAAAATGTGTACGCCTCAGTTGTAATGTGGATGTAAATCAATTCGCTAACATAAGTGAGGGGGGAAAAAAAACTCGGTTGCTACACAGGGATTAGCCCCTTAGGTCATGCTGTCTCTCCACAGCACTGACTTTTAGCTCGAGACACTCGCTACCCAGCTCAGAATGTTTTGAAACAAAGTTTGTAAAAATATATTTTCAACTCTTGGAGGATTATGAGGAGGAGGTAGGATTAATAAGAGATCATGGATGATTAACATTTGCTTTCCGTTTGATTCCCATCTCATACCAAATTTTATTTCTCGCACATTTAACTGTGACTAAAGCCTCTCCTGAACTTTGGGGCTATTAAAAAAATGTTTGGCATAGGAAGATGATCTCAAAGGTTGTCCGACTGCTGCTGAATACAGCACTGCGAGCAAATTGCAAATGATATTTACTGTGGCTGGAGGTCTGTCTGTCTGTTTAATGACATTTAGATCGCCACAGCAGATGGTAGACATAACTGAACCAGCTATAACTGTGAGATCCACAACAAAGACAACACCAGCCATAACTGTGATTGAAGTTACACACGACAGATTATTGATGAAAAGGAAGATTTTAACACTATTAGCAAAAAAAAAAAAAAAGAAGAGAAGATGTTTTTTTTGCCAACTTAATCAAACAAGTTGAGGGAAGAGGATGATGATGATGAAGAAGCAACCTGTTCTCATTCCCAAGTCATCAAATACTGACACTTTCACTTCAAACGCATTGTAATACGTGGTTGAATACTTTAGATAACGTCTAGAAAACGGATAATTTTTTGGTGTAAAATAAGTACATTTGTTACGTAATGCTGTGATGTAAACAAGTCATGTAAGTGAGCTTATTATAACCATGCTAGCAGAGTTGACAATGCTAAAGGGGTTTGCAGCTCAAAATGAAGCTGCTTACTCACTGGGGCGACCTGGGGGGAGACCAGAGGGTGGCCACCATGTTTCTGTAGGAATGCCGTCCCAGTGGTGATCTCCGAATAATTGCAACCTGTAATGCACAGTGCAGAGCAGATGAGGCTAATGTTAGCTAAGCAGTACAGACCAGAGGGTGGACAATGGGCACCATGTTTCTTGCTATGGGAGCTAGCCGGGTGTCTGCAAAAAAACAAAATAAAACAACAGGCAAGACATTTACATCACAAATCATTAAAATATCCTGACCTCTAAATGGATAGCACTTTAGAATGCAGTGCTAAAGCTCATTGGGTCAATAAAGTGCTGAACTAAAAAGAAATGCCTCTTGTATTTCCATCATTAAGCGTTATTTTTTTCCTAAAACTTAACCAGGTAGCTGCTGTATTATGGGTGTCAGGCTATTAAAAGTGAAATGAATTGAAACTGATATCCCTAGACAGGATGGAATTTACTTAATGTTAGGTTAAAACAGCCTTGACTTTTGGTTTCATACGGGACATGAACTTTGGTCTCCTTGGTTAAAGTCTGTTCGATTACCTGTCAATCTCCCTCCCTACTGCCCTGTGCAGACTTTGTTGCTCCTTATACTACGTCAGTTGCTCTCAGCCTCAAGTACTTTCACAGATGAGTCTACTTTGGAGTTAGCTGAAAGCCCGATGCGTCCCACAAAGACGCTAAAGGGTGCCTTTGCTGTCGATATCGCACGCTGAGTGGCTTGACAGATTGTTGGTATTTGACGACCTGGGCATGAGAACGAGCTATAAGAGGAGGTTCACTTCTATTATTGAATGTGTGACCTCTTCCATTAAACATGCCCTGCACATTATAATCCACCACTGAGAGACTTAACTGTATAAAACCATAATCCTAAAAAGATGCATAAATACCTGTATGAACCTTTCAGGTTAATAAGGCTTGAGGATTATCAGCAGTCACATTTAGCATGTATAGAAGCAGAGGGGACTCAGACATGTCATGGCTACAACTAAACCCTAACCAGGCACTGATTCATTTAAAAGCAATGGACAGTACTTAGTGTATACTTGTGTACTTTATAAATTAACAAGTGCAATTACTGTCTGCATTGTGTGTTTTCAAACTCTGTTCATAAAAGCTTTCACAAAGAGCGAGGACCTTCACTTTCATCCCCTGACATCTCCGTATTGTTACACAACTGTAAAGAGAGCTGTATGAAAAAAGAGCAAATGTGTAAATCACTCTAAATTTGCAGGGAAAAAAGCAGTTTTAAAGGAAGCTATCATTTTCGAATTGCACCCTCTATTACCTCGCTCTTGACTCTTCCTGTGCAAACACTGTTTATGTAAGCAGGCATGGTTTTGAATGATAAGTGCTTCCTTTAATCAGTCTCTCCGTAAACCATCAGCGAGTTGTTTACCCCGCCTTTTTAGCCCTTGATACTAAATCAAAAGCTGGTTGTTTATTTTTTTTCCTTATGACTCCTGCAAAGCTCTTTGTCCATCGGTCTTGTCATTGCTAGCAACCCTGAGCATGTACTGTACATCGCCCTTGCTGGCTGCAACACACATGTAGGATCACACATTTATGCGTAGGCAGTGCTCACATGAGTCTGCTCAGATAACCCAAAGGCTCCGGGCTGCTCAAAATATTGCTGCCACCATCGTTTTCCCATCACATATCAACCTGATCTTCAGAAAGCCCTGACAGCCTCCCTCAAATTTATGACTCAGTCTGTTTACATTGCGGTTTTCTCATTTTCAGCAAATTTCACTGTGTTTTATGCCCGCAGTTATGAGGTGGCGATAAAGAATAAAGTGAAGGGAAGTGAGGGGAAACAACAACATTACTTGAAGTTTTATTTTTTGCTCCCCGTTCCCACTATTGCGCCCCGTTGACCCCTGGGCTTTTGGCAGGCTGGCTGGTGTTGATTTTAGCCCACAATCAATTCATTTTAATCACAATGGGCAGCGCGGGGAGCGGCGCGCTAATTGATTGGCAGGTATTTGCATATACAGTATGCAACAAAATGTCACGACCGGCCTTGGTGGTGACCTGTGTGGGCTGCTGGCAAAACAAACTGATGAGGGTAATTTATCATGCGGCTTGCGCTTTGCTGAGCAGGGGGCGGCCGCACCCACTATTGTTAGCGACGCCAGTCACCTGTCACGCCACGGCGGGCAAGAGGAGAGGAGAGACGAGAGGGGTAGACAGGAGAGGAGAGAGAGGGGGAGGAGCTGAGGATGGTCACGTAATAACACAGAGGGGAGAGCTGATGGGCTGAGGGGAGAGGCAGATGAGGACGATACTGTCGGTGAAATGTCAGACATTCACTGCTGCTGCCGATCAGTGCATAGAGCATGCATGGATGCTTCACCGTGAAAATATGGTGTTATGTTACAGATATAGGCTGGATGAATGGAAGGATATATGCATGGATACAGTGTGACCGTGAACAACATTCCTCAGTCCACTTCAGCAACTTAGACTTTAAGTATCATCACGTTTCTCTACTCGGGCCGCACAACTCTGGTTTTTCTACCTGGAATTGAGATCAGTAATTTCTTTCATGATTCTAAAGTTGTGTTCAGACCAGCCGGGAAGTGAAATTTTGCCTCGTGTACCCCCCCGTCCTAACACATAGCAAGCGAGTGAACTCTGGTGGATGGAGCATGAAAAAATTCCCAGATATACCACGAGCAGCAACATCATTCAAGGAGACTATCGAGCCCTGAGTGAGGCTAAGGAATGGCTTGCTGTTGCAGTTTGTATGATATCCTACAAATTAGCGCACAACAAATAACATAACTAATAACTAATAACTAATGTTGCTGTAGTGAGAAGTTAGCGGATTGAGATGCCAATTGAGGCAGATATGTCCTGTTTTATCTCATAACGGCATCATTTACGTACGACATGTGCTCCGTCTGTTGACTACTTTTTTCTCTAAAATCCAGAATATTCCACACTGCTGAGTTATTCCCAAGTAAACATTATCCTCATCATCTTTCTCTCCGCTACTTGCCACCTGCCTGCTGCTGTTTGATGGTGACAGACTTTCAAAATAAAAGCGTAATCTAAAGATGACGATATGGATGGATGTTTTCACTTTGCATCGATGATACTGGATCATTGATATACCACTCCAGTGCGATTGATCATTATACCCCTAGTTCTAGCAAGGTTCAAACAACCGTTGCTTTGATGGGTCCGTCTTACACTGGTGGTAGGTGCGGTTTGTAGCGGCGTGTCTTGTAGGCTCCAAATGGAATGTAACTGCAGCTATACACGTCTCTGTATTTGCAGTATTTGGTTTGCAGTGCACATTTGTGTCAAGTCGTGTTTTTGCATTGACTTTGCACAAAATTGCACAGCCTAGACTAAGCACTCCTTTCAGGATAGCGTTTTATTAGAAAATATTTTATCCCTATTCTTCATACAGACAAAGCAAACAATAAGAATGTATGAATAATTTAGCCTCTTGCCTGCATCTTTGAATAAATGCTTTCCAATATACATGTAATTTAAAAGATGTAACTAACACACAGCTCACCTACAGCTGAATGTAACCTGTGGTATAAAACATTCCCTTTGGCACCATCATGTCCAGTAAATGCTATACATTTGTTGCCCTGCTGAACTGAAAGCCAATGGTATGAGAACATTATGTCCCTTAGATTCCCTCTAAATATCTTTATAGGTATAGGTGAATGCTGATCAATAAAAGTGTTGGATGTTCTGCTGTGAAACAAGCGAGCAGCTGAGGCCGGGTGGCTGCATCATTACTCTCACTGTTAATACAACTGTACGGAGTCTGCAGAAATCCTCCTGTGTACAGACTCTACTTATAAGGTAAACATTTGGTCATCATCACCATAATTATGCCCAAGTACAAGTCCCCATGCACAGCCTGAGCAGAAATATAGTTAGGGGGCTAAAGGGAGCCAATGCAACTCATTAATAGTGTGCCAGACTCCCCGTGATAACATTGAATCCAATTCCTGAGAGAGGTTTTATTTTTTGACCAATTAGCTGCCTGAACAACCTATTGGCCATGAAGTGATCTCTGCAGGGACTTTATCAGACCATGCTCTATTAAATCAGCTCTCTGGCTGAGCAGTTATGTACCATCACAGTGCTTAGAATGGCTGGCTCTGATTGATGTCACTGCCAAATGCCAAGTAATAACGGCTGTTATTGTACGTCTCCATGCTGCTGTTTCCTTAAGGATGCTTTGTGTGTGTGTGTGCGCGCATGTATGTGCACTTTCAGATTCATACATAATGGGTGATTTTTGTGTGTGTGTGTGTGTGTGTGTGTGTGGGTGTGTGTGTGTGTGAGATAGACCATTTTC
>JAPZEB010000015.1:8278082-8289988 GCA_029783705.1 Chaetodon striatus | reverse complement strand
TAGGTTTGGTCTTGTGTGTGTGTGTGTGTGTGTGTGTGTGTGTGTGTGTGTGGGTGTGTGTGTGTGTGTATTCCTCTGAGGCCATTTGCTGAAGACTTGTTAGGAAAGAGACAGAGATGACAGTCTCCTGGCAGTGTCTGACCTCGGCTTAGAGAGTGGAGAGCAGCTTCGGGATCTCAGCACACGCACGCACACACGCGCACACACACACACACACACAATGTGCCCCTTCTCTTCATCCCTTAACTCATTTGGCTACTTATCCCTCCACTTTCCTCCCCTCCAAAATCCCAAACTCCCTCTCTCTTCCCAGCCTCAGCTCCCTCCCACCTGTCCATCCCAAATACTTCACGGTACCTGCCTCCCACCAATTCCCACTCTCACTTCCACTTCATCATCTACCTATCTCCCCCCTTCTCATCATTTCTTTCCTCCCTTCTCCCCTCCTCAGTTGACCCCCAGCTCCTTTACTTCCTCTCTGACCCACCTCAGCTAAAAAAAGAGAAGAAAACTTAAAAATCCTCTTTAAACGGATTTAAAAAAAAATCCCTCCCATCCCCATGTTACTCCCCATCTTCACTGTCTTGTGCACTTATTTTCACCCCACCAGCTCTGCTCTCAGCTTGTCCTGACATCCCAAAGCTAAATAAAATGCCTTTATTCCTTCTGTTTAAATTTTGCATATCCCTCATCTTTTACCATTTATGCTTCTAATATATAAACTGATGCTTATTCTACTGTCACTGCAGCCATTATCACAAAAAAAAAATCATCAAAGGAAACTTAAAAAGTTTTGTGTAAAGGCCTGCCTTCTTCCTCTCTCTGTTGGAAGTGGACCACACTTCCCCTCATTCCTTCCTCCTTTACTTTCTCTTTTTTCCCTTCCAGACCACTAGTGCTTTCCCTCCTACCCTCCCTCCACCTCTCCTCCCCCTCCTTCCCACATCTCCACACCCGTTTCTTACTTCCACTTCCTTTCTTACCCATCATTCCCCCCTCTCTCTATCACCTGCATCTCTTGAGTCCTCATCCCCTACTTTAACCTCAGCAGCAACTTATTTGGGGGCCAGGAAAAGTCTCCTCCGCTTCAGTGCTTTCAAAGACTTACCCAGGCTGAATAGGACCAGGAACTTGAGGCAGACAAACTCCCGTTGGTCCAGCTGCAGGGAGCGTAGCTTGGCCACCAGCTCCTGGGCGTGACTCAACAGGTTGTTGAGGGTGGCTCCCGCCTGTGAAGCAATCACTGCATAGTCCACCTGGGATAAACAGGGAAAGAGGGATGTAAAGAGATACTCTGAAGGCAGAAAAAAACATTATAGATAAAAGGTACCCTGTGGAGTTTTTCTTTGATTCATGGATGTTAAATTGAATATCCAGATAGCTACAGCATCTTAGCCAGCAAAATAAATAACTCAGTATGTTTAGATGCAGCAGACTAAATAGTTATTAGCCTCTTCTCTTAGTTTTTGGCCTTTTCACTTGATTTCTCTAACTGAGGATTTTTGTTATTCTTTGGGTTGCTCATCTCTGCCCATTAAATGGTTATTTTAACCAGTAAAAATGTATCTAAAACCCTAATGTGCAAAAATGATTGACAACTTTACAACACATGACTGTACCCTGAACACATCACCACCACAAGCTTCATGTATTGATTTTTTACATCCCTGTACCTCCTCTACTGCACTCTCAACACAGAGTCAAAAGCTTTGGTCTGTCTGTCAGAGTGTGAGACAGTGGTGGATGTGTAAAAGAAGCTGCAGGGAATAGGCTTTTGCAGTTTAACAGTTTTTTATGACAACATGCTGTGGGCGTATGGAGAGAGCATGGGAGTTCACCTCCAACTGACTAGACCTGCCAGATTTGACTTTCTCCTCTCTCTCTCTCTCTCTCTGTTCTCTGTTATACAGCTAAACAAAATCACACATACCAAGACACGAAAAAAAATAGATAGATAGATAGATAGATAGAAATACTTCCAATAAACCCATTTTTCTTAGGTCCGACCCATCTGTCCACACACGCACAAACACATTCCTTTCACACACTCTGGGTGCATATTTGCAGCCACAGCACATTTGTCTCGACAGCACACACACAGTCCTTAGCTGCCACTCAAAGCAAGCAGGACCATATTAAATTTTTATATTTATTGACAATTCATTACCATAATTGACTGTGCTAGGGTTTTCAGGGTAAGGTAGATGTTGGCGTGCGCAGTTCCTAAAGCTCAGGGAGGCAGAGGGTCCCTGTGAGCCCCCATTTGCAATTAAAAACACCCCTGGATTTGGAATTTATTTATCGTGTAAATAGGATGATTGGAGCCTGTTTTTCATCTGTCTGAAGAAAGGAAGGGTCTGAGTAAAGTAAACGTTAACAATACATCATGTTTTTCCCCTCTCCCGTCTCCTCCTCTCCTCTCCTTTTCTTTCCTTTCTCTTTTACCGCACTACTGTACCTCTCTCCCGATTTATCCTCAACTCCTTTGTCCCTCTCTTTTTCGTTCTTCCCACATTCGAGACGGTTAAGAGTTATGACTCGGTGAAAAGCAGACACTGCCCCCCTTCCAAGGTGTCAATCAATTTACATAAAATCAACTGTGCATGAAATAACTTCATTGAAGGATTGGACTGTTGATGGTGATGCCTTGGGTTATTGCCTTCTAGCCTTAAGTAAAAAGAGAGAAGAAAAAACGCTATAATGTCACTATAGCAGACTTAGCACTAACCCTGGTGACCTGCGTATCAGTCAATCAATCAATACTACTTTATTATCCCTCCTGGAGAGACAGAGAGAGTAAATATATGAGTAAACCTTCGAATCTTAACCCATCATGAATACGATGAACAATCTTAGCAGAACATTAAAGATGGATATGGAAGGTGAGATGGGTTTGATGGGTAGAGGGCTTTGAAGTGCGTGGAAGACGAGGATGGAAAATGTACCTTGTTTGAAAGCACAGATATCTACGACTGGCCGAGGAACTTCTGTTTTTGCATTTCTTCTTCATTTGAATTTCATGTACACCAGGAGCGTTGTGCCATCAAAACATCAGGATTTTCATAACGAAAAACTGGCTGCCAAGCTGTGGGGCCTTGCTTAATCATTCAACAGTTCAGTCCAATCTTTGTCATTTCATGTTTGCATACGCATTCGTACAAGTAATGCTGTGTGTTTGATCCTGTGACAGGAAAAAGAATAAGCCTCCTTTCTTCCACGCAAAACTAAAAAGAAAAAAACACTCATGGCCATTTCTCACTGCTGTTGGTGACATGACGACATGCAGCAGTTCAGAGAAAGATGGAAAAATAAGAAAAAGACAGAAATTAGCAAGCGAGGAATGTAGGGACAAGAGACATAGACAGAAGACAGAAACTGAATGACAAGCTGTAACAGTAAATCTGCCGGTACCATAGATTTCTTTTCAAAGGGTAGTATGAGTGCAGCGAGTGACTGATGAAAGCAAAGAGGCTTGATTCAAAGCAAAAGAGTAGAAACATCTGTCCAAATTTCCATTTGTACAAATCGTCTGTCCTTAAGTCACATTTTATATAAAAAGAACTGAAAAATGTGCCAACATGAGGACATTTAAGTTCTGACACAAACTTTATCAACTGAAACTTCTACATTGTTACAGGCCTGATGTGCCTCGTTATTAAAACATGACAACACAGTTGTGCCTTTTGTTACAGCACCTGTAAGTTACTGTCAGTGTGGTTCAGCCACAGTCAGACAAGGATACAAATGTTGACAGCCACAATAGCAGCTGGTAGACCAGGATGCAATGCAATGAAAACATACAAGGACATTGTCTTAACAGGAAAATCTGTCCTCTCCAAACTTTAGCTAAACATGATGTAGGAACTTATAAACTTAGCTAAAACTATATAAGGAGAATGAAAGAAATGTTTTAACAAAAAATAAAGGTAAATTTCGTTACAAAAAACTCACTGACCACGAAAGAGAAACAGTGACAACTGTAGAAGTTTCCACTCTAATTTTTTTTCTCATTAGGGCTGCTCCCTAATAGTCGACCAAACGTTAGTCGACAAGAAAGGTCATTAGTCGGCAAGATTTCATTGGTCGCTTATTTGTAGAAAAACAACAACAACAACAAACCTAGTCAAAATAAATCAAAACCTATATGACTGGATTTAATTTGAAAGGACAGACACAGGAAGTGGCCGCACTCAGCAGTCTTCTTCCATAAATATTCAGTCTGATAAGCACGGAAAAGTTGATCATGTTAGTGCAGGGCTACCCAGAGCTTTACATCTGTCCAATGGACGACAGGCCTACACACTTATAAACAGCATCTGGAAGAAGATCAGCTCTGACCTCAGGAGTTCAGGTTAATAGGCTATACCATGCTTGCTAAGGTTGTATTATTTTTGCAATATTCAAATGGACCTGTACAAAAAGTTGAATGAATTAATATTTAATTGACTGTATCAGTATGTTGTGCGCGCCCATTTCCCAATGAAGAAGCAAACACTACCTAAAATGTAACTTAATTTAATTTAGCTTCAAAAACCTCCATGGGGAATCTATTTGTCATCGTTCTCGCGTGGGAATTATAAGTGTGTGACAGCTCATATTATCTTACATTATGTTTAAAATGATGTGTTATTGGTGCTTTGATGCCATTTTAAAAAGTTTATAGATCATTTTTAATCATTTTGTATATAATATTTCATGAGTAATAGTTGGTTGTCAATAATATTAGTAAATAAAAACAAACACAATGATGTGATTATGGTGTGATAAGAATAATAATACACGTTATAGTGCACAGATATAACTATAGGTGTGCCTTGAGATTTTGGCTTGCCTTTTGGTGTGCCTTGGGCATGACATGTTTGAAAACCACTGACTGAAACGATTCTTTCTCAGACCTTGAACTCAAACCATTGTGTTGCCATGGCCAAAATATACAATTTAATTAAGAAATTACAATTGCAAACATGCGAGCGACTAGTCGAATAATGGCACTTAATTACGACTATTGGTTGACTAGGAAAATTCTTAATCAGAGGCAGCCTTACTAACGTAATATAGTGTCACGTGACTTGCAACACTTGCATAGTATGCTATATACCACACTGCATTGTTATTAAAATAACTTGGTTGACTTTTGGTTTTACATAGGACACGAACCGCGGTAACCCAAGTGATAGTCCAGAGTTAGTTTGATCCATCTAACTCCAGAGTATGAGAAAAAGCAACTGCCTGGTGTGTCTTACACCGATGATAAAGGGTGCCTTGTGCGTCGGTATCTGATACTAAGGGCCACTAACTAGACACTGCTATTTGACATGTTGGGATTTAGATGGGGTTGACAGCAAACATAAACCTAGCTTAGTGAAGAGGAGCGCTATTGGGGCATTTTTGAAAACAGCTCATATTTTTACAGTCGATGAACTTTCTGTTGAAGTACTATCTTCAAAAACACTCGTTCACAGACATTCATCTGTGCACGCTGTAGTCTGTTAACATTTGTCCATTGCTCAGTGCTGCATCATGTTTCATTGCTCTGATTGGTAGTAGGTCTATCTAGTTGCATCAAGAAGCTCCTCAGTCTGGGGCCACTGAAAACGCCCCGTGGAAACTGAAAATGAACTGAGAGCTTTCAGACTAATTTGCATTGGCGACTTGGTCTGGCGATGCCAGGCCATTAAAATACATATTCAACATCACACAACTTAGTAAATCAAAAAGAGGGTGGTGGCTCTCAAATATGCGCCAGGTGTCCTTCACTCGGTACATGTGCGCATTTCAAAGGATAAACGGTCCAAATATATCTGTCCTGGTACTCTGAATTTCCAGGACCTCTCTCCATTAAGTGTGAGCGATAACAGGGCCCCAGCTGTGCTTTCTGCCACCACCGCTGCTCTGAAGACAGAGAGAGAAAAGAGAGGGAGGGAGAGGTTGAACTGATCCCCCCTCTCCCTCCTTCACCACCCCCACCCCCACCCCAGCGGTCTTGACCCAGTTAAGACGGTTCTGTGACTGATAACCGATGCAGAGGCCGTCAGACAAGCTTTATTGAGACAATAAATGAGCCGGGACTCTAGTTGCACCGCAAGGAACATTAGTTATGTATTTAGAGTACTGCTTGGCTGAGCTCTGTATCCATCCTCCAGCTCCCTCCTCTTGTCCCTCTCCTCTCTATCCTTTGCTCTTCTCTTCTTCTCCGCCTCTTCCCCGCACCTCTCCTCTGATGTCTGATGTCATTTCCTCCCCAACCTGGCATGGCAGCTGCATCAGGAAGCAATCTAGTTCTCACTCCTACACAATCCCTCCACTCCCCGCACCCTCACCCTCACTCCTTGCCAGAAAAGTGCTGACTTACAGATCAAAATCTGGCCAATCTGCCTTTACTCTTGATTCTATCTTTTTTTTCCTTTTTTCTATATCAAACTGCCAAGTTGAGATTAACATCGGAACTTTCCCCACTCCTGATTCTGATGCATTTTTACCTCATATGACTCCTGTCATTGTCTTTCTGCTGCAGGTAGCCTGACGTACAGGGATTTAATTTGAACTAGAGTGATGCTTGTTTGTCCTCGGGCCAAAAAAAAGATGGATGTATTTGCAGCGGTGGAAAATACATTTACTCAAGTACTGTACATCAATGAAATTGTGAGATATTTGTATTTTAGTCAAGTATCTACTTTAAACTTCTACTTCACTACCTTTCAGAGGACAAGGGAACATCTTTTACTTCACTACTTTTATCTGACACCTAGAGTTACTGGTTATTTCTTCTTGTAGAGAAAGACTTGTAGAAAAGACTCCTGCACACCTTTAATGCTGCAAGGTTTCTGTGAAACCTTACATGCAGCATTAAAATCATTATTTCTACGAGTTAGACAGTGTGCGGGAGTCTTTTCTACATGTTTTATTCTTCTCGTCCCTCTCCTACGCACCTGTTTGGAAATAGATGTGCGAGCGTTCCTTTGTACTGGTTATTTTTTCAAATTAAGATTTACATTAAAAAAAATATGCTCAGTTAAGAAAATATGATGCATTGTGAAAGACTAAACGAGTGCTTGTAGTCCTTTACATAAAAGGCACGTCCCCTTTTAGATGTCTATGAGTTGTAAGCAGGTGGATGCCCCAAAATGTAAAATTAAATATTAAACAAACCTGCCATTTTAAAGCATTTTAAGTGTACTTATTTGAGCTGTCGCCATTGACGAGACCTGAACAAATCCCCAAACTGTTTGGTCTGTAGATGGAGACAATAAACTGCCTAGTAAACAAGTCTAATATTTTATTGTAATTACGGTTTCCAAGAAGCTGTCTATGCCTAAATCATCTGACCTAGCCCGCTTCACGTCCATCGCAACTGTTCATCTAATATGAGGAAGGTTTGATACAATCAGTGATAACTTGTGAAGTCTCCGTGCTTAATGCAAAATATGTGATGATGTCATTTTTGGCTCGCACACTCCTGCACAAAGTACACATTCTCACACCCAACTCGTCAAATACCGAAGCTTGGTTAACAGCCCTACTGTATGTCAAGCTATGATGCTCTAGGTATCCTTCTAGCGTCAGTTTTTGACGCTTACGGACGGTGTGTCAATTTATGTTTGTTTATCTGTTGTGTCTTTCTATGACAAACTTCCATTTTCACAGGAATGAACAGTTTCTGTTCTTTTCAAAATGAACTTAGAACATTGGTCAAAAATTAAGTATTCAGGTTTGCTTCCTTATATTTAGGCAAAAAAAGCATGTGGTTATGTTTTGGAAAAAACATCATGGTTTGGTTAATATTCTTTCTCACGC
The DNA here is from genome assembly GCA_029783705.1 of Chaetodon striatus. Taxonomy (NCBI): domain Eukaryota; kingdom Metazoa; phylum Chordata; class Actinopteri; order Chaetodontiformes; family Chaetodontidae; genus Chaetodon; species Chaetodon striatus. The sequence goes on along the minus strand of JAPZEB010000015.1, from coordinate 8,282,194 downwards.
CTTCAACTCAAACCATTGCATTGCCCCACCCAATATTTATAAGTTAATAATTAAATTAATATTGTAAACATGCGGGCGACTAGTTGACCAATGGCCCTAAATGACGACTACTGGTGGATTAGGACAATTCTTAATCGGGGGCAGCCCTACTTTATACTATGGCAGCTGCTCAGAGCATCAAAAAATGCGACCGCCTGGTGTGGCTCACACTGCTGTTAAACACTGCAACATGTGCTGCTGTCTGATTCCAAGAGCCACTAACCAAGCGTAGGTACATGTATCTCAGCAGTGCAGCCTGTTTCACACAGTAATAATTAGGTTTTACCAAATAAGACATCTAGCACACACCTTAAACACATGTTGTCACAGAGAAACTCAGCGACTGTGACAATATTCTGTGCACAATATAATACAAGAGGTAACGTTCAGAACAAGCGCTGATAATCTGCTTTGAACCCAGATTTTAAACTTGAGTGCATTTTCTCGAGGTTCACGCTGTGCTGGAAATGAATGTCAATTGATGACTAACTCTTTCTGAATATTGGGGGGTATTAGTGCCCCTCAAAGTGTACTGTAACTATGGCCCTTTTTTTTTTTTAATTTTATGTTTTGATACCCAAATTGTTGTATTTTTACTCAAATAAGGATCGAAATGCTTTTTTCAGAACTACCTTTTTGTTGCTGTGACCTTCAGAATTAATTTCATCTACATTACATGATTTTTAGTCCCTTAATTTGCATTCTTTGTTGCAGATTTTATGGAAATTCGGGTGGAAACTGAACTATTAGCCTCCACTGCTGACACAGTGCCTTCGAGCAAGGCCCTTACCCTTAAATGGCTCTGCATCCCACTCCATATTACACCCTAGTGAGAGACCCACAGTCAAATAAGGCAGTGTTGTGTGTGTGTGTGTGTGTGTGTGTGTCGGAGGAACACAAAACAAGACTATTTCACACAGTATGGTGTAAAACGGCCAATAAAGTAATCTCCTTTGCAGAAGCCCATTGATGGTAATGAACAGCGTTATGAAGACACGGAAGAATAGACTGATGATTACGAGGCTTATGAATTATTTCATACCCGCAGACATCATGCAATACACCAATAACTATGGCAATTAGACGTACTCGACACACAATAATGTTGTCTTATAATTACATTTCACTATGAAATTAGGTTAAAAAAAATCCCCCTCTTGTTCCCTCTCGCTGTATATGTGTGTGTTATATCTTGCATGCTTGTGTGTGGGAACTGTATTTAAGAAGTGCGGCTGAGGCTTGTGGAGTTTTTAACCTTGACATTTCCAAGGATCAGCGAGGATCAATAGCAAAGGTCAGGGAAACAATAACCTCAGGCTTGTTGTGAGGCCTGGTACAGGAAATCCGCCCGTGGCTGCACTGTCGATTGCCTTGACGCCTTTACAGTATATCCTCCATCCGCGTCGATCAAGAACTACGCTGTGTTTGGACACAGCAGACAGGCAGACGTTGAGGATGTTTTGATCTGGACATCTTCCTTGCCGTTACAAAAAAAACGGAGAAACATTTGCAGGGCTCAAGCTGGGTCTATTTGGTTTCTGAGGACAGAGAATGAAGGAGAGGAGCTATTTCCTACAGTAGCCACAAGTGTTTGTGCCACTCTTCTTTCTAGACCTATTTTTTTTTTTTTCAGAGCACAAGTGGAGTTCCTATCAGAATCGCCTTTGTTTGTCATTTCACGTGGAGCAGAGTGTCTGAGTGCTTGACATAACAACAGGGCTACACATACACAGTACTGTAGTGGGCGTTGTGCAGCCTGGAGAGCTGTCAGTTAGCGGCTAGCGGCGATGGTAAAACCTCGGAGACCCGGCCATTATGAGGTCCATCATGCGCGCTGAGGGGGCACTGTGCACCCCGGATTGTAAACAACAAATCGATAGGCTCATTTGTCATTTGGTTTGGAAGGAAACAAGTTTTTTGGGGGGAGAGATCCACTTTTCCAATCCAAATGAACCGATCAATCTCGGCTCTCTCCTGGGGCCTCCCCGCCAGCGAGCAGGGTGGGGAGGGAGCGGACTCATTTCTTTCCCCGCATCTTATCTCCTTCCCTCGCTCATCTCTTTTCCACTGTCACTAATATTCGCTCTGCCTCTGAAGCATCTTTCTGTCCGTTTTCCGTCTCCGAGTTTGTCTCCTGTCTCTCTACAACACCACCCACGTTGCTTTCCTGTGGTGCATTTGCAATCCAGAGTGGAGGAGGAGGAGGAGGAGAAAGAGTGGAGAGGAGAATGGGTTCTACTGTTCCGCACTGATGGTATTTTGTGTTTAAGTGGGGGGCAGAATGTTCCTGCCAGAGTGCTGCTGATGCTGAACGGGACTGGCAGGTGGATTATACCTTGTACCGCTTTGTCCCTGGACAAATTTAAAGGCAGCCCAACAACTCGGCACCATGGGAGAATGTAGGTACAAGGGAGGCTCGGTCTGTCTTTCTCTTCACTCCCTCTTTTCTTTCCCTCTTCTCCTAAGGCTGTGCAACTTTTATCACAACTTCTGAGATGGATCTCTCGTACTTTCTTTTCACTTGCACCCACCCACACATCCAGTGTGTAATTTCACTTCCTGTTTCAACTCTTTTCCAAGTAGAAAATGTTAACTTCTGCTTAGTTTGTACCAGTAAATGAGACTCCACTCTCCACTCTGTTCTGAACATCTGCTCAGATACCTGCGTAAGAGCTTGTGAGGGCCAGGGTCAAGTAGCAGCGTGTGAACATGATAGTGACAAGCGAAGATAAGCCGAAATACATTTAGTGCTCTTCAGACACAACAAGTGCCACGCATCCAGAGAGAGACTCCATAATTCAGGCCATTATAGTGAGATGAAACAATACCTGTAATACAAGAGCTTCTTTTGATTTTCCAGCCTGTGAATATTATGGGAACGAGGTAAAACTGTTCTCTGTTAAACGTTAATATTTTCATGGAACCAAACCCCAAGTATACTGCTATTTATGGCTATCATTTCTCTGAAAAAGTCATTCAGTCTATCTACCTGTAACTACCTCTTTTCATTAGTTTACATGGTTAGTGGCGGGGTCCGCCATTCCCACTTGGGACTCAGATAACACATATCAGTCTCACTGTTTGCTGAGGCAATAATTACTGACTGATAGTTAACTGATTTGTTTGGCTGCACAGTAAACAGATTCACTATTGTTCTTCTGTTGTAATGCTGACAAAATAGCTGTACATGGATTTTTTGCTGTAGTACGAACAACACTTGTTATTACTGCGGTTACCTCAGGTGTTGCCAAATCAACCAGAACTGAAATCTCAAACCCTAACTGTGACTATTTATGGTCCTTGTTTCTCTGAAATAGTCATTCAATCTATTTACTTTCTGTAACCAGCACTCCTCACTAGGAGTGGTGACTGATTTGTTTGGCTGCACTGTAAACATATTGACTAGTCTCTCTTCTGTTGTAATGCTGACAAATTAGCTGCTCATGGAATGTTGCTGTAGTATGAACCACACTTGTTATTGCCACAGTAACCACAGGTGTCACGACATCGACACAAACTGAAATCTTTGAGGTACAACATGATAGTGACATGAAAAGATAAGCCGAAATACATTTAGTGCTCTTCAGACACAGTAAGTACTTCACATTCAAAGAGTAACAGACATTTAGGCTACTACATTGAAATGAAAAAAATCCTGTAATACAAGAATTTTTTGTCATTTTGGGAACAAGGTGACACTGTTCTCTGTTAAAGTTACATATTTTTTTTTTATATTTTCATGAAACCAAATCATTATTGTGTTGCTATTTATGGATATAATTTTTCTGCAAGAGTTACTCAACATTTTTACCTTCTGTAACTACCTCTCTGTTAATAGGTCTTCATGGTTAGTGGCGGGGTCTGCCATTCTCACTTAGGATTTAAATTGCAGATATCAGCCTAACTGTTTATTGTTGCAATTATTATTGACTGATTAGTGACTGATTAGTGTGAACCACACTTGTTATCACGAGTATTGCCAAATCCACCAGAACTATAACCTTGAAGGTAGAACTTCAGTAGACTGAATCCCAATGTTTGTTTGCAATAACTTCTTGGTAGAAATTCCCTGT
>JAPZEB010000015.1:8256085-8272395 GCA_029783705.1 Chaetodon striatus | reverse complement strand
CTTCTGAAGACATGTTAGGTAAGAAATAGGCAACACAGTTACAGAATCTTGGTTTATATTTGCTCAGCGCTGCCTAGTTTTACCTTTTGATCTTAATTTAAGTGTTAGTACAATCTGTAGTTCAAGCAACAGCCCTGAAGCAAACAAGGAACCAAGAGATCGGAGCGCTGGCAAGATGGAGGGAAGTTTACCATAGTTCATTTACTTATATTAGCCACACTGTTATGATTCAAAGCCAGTATAGTATACCTTTACATGTCACAAATTCATAGAAAGTGAAATATTGATGTTTAAAAATGTCACTAAACCATATTTCTATACTTCCGTTTATCAAAGGAACACCCTACAATGGCTTAACTCAGTATCATAATAATACTACAGTGGTCGGTAACAAAACCAGGGAATATAAAATCAGCGTTTGGCAAAAAAAACACCCTATTTTCGATACACAACACATTTCAACAGCCCTGGCCTTTAAAGTGCTATATCCACGGTAAGTGCTCATACAAAGTGTTGTTCCCTTTGGGACCAAACCTCTGGCCTCAGTTAAGACTCAGAGAGATTTGCGGGGAGCAAGGTTTGCTTGCCCGCGGGTGTGCATGCAACACACAATCACCTTATGTGAGGCTTTACCTCTTCCTCTTCCATCTATCAATCGGGACGTGCCCTCTGCACCCTCAAATCAGTCTAGCCTGGTCCCATTACACCACAGTTTATCCATTTTTCAGGGAGGGAAAAAGGTAGCAGTTGCAGCGTTTTTCATGGGTTCAGAGAAGAAATGTTTCAAAACTTTAGCTCACAATTTGTGACCTTGGATGGGATCAATATTTTCCAGTTGGGACAGTTTAAATGTATATACCAATAGTTCTCTATTTCAGCTTCTATGTTCAGTGAGAATTGTGTGTACAGTTCTCTTGGAACACTGGTGTGTATATCCAGCCTATATGTCCGTGTAAATGTTTAACATGTCCGTATGGGTTGAATGTGAGTAACAACCCAGTTTGGGCTTGAAATTGTCAATATTGCGCACCTTAAAACTATTTTGCTTAGAGTGCTGGGTGACAAGTAAACATTTTTACTGTTGGAAGCTTTTAAATGCTCATAAATGGCCCCGAACTATTGGCCCACGGCGGCAGCAAGCTACTTTTGATGGGATTTGGCGGTAAAAAGAAAAGTGCCCAGACTTGCCCATGAGGTAACTTAACTTAAGCCCATTAGCCTACTTTTCTAAGTGGACACAAAATAGGGGCACAAAGGGGCCTAAACTTTATTGCTCACTTTGGCCCCACTTAGAGTATAGCCGAGTTCTCCCAGTCATTACAAGTCACAACCTTGTGGCAATCGCCATGACACATAGACGCCCTCACATAGACGCCCTCACATATACCCATTCTGCCTTCTTATGAATCATCCATTCATAAAACGTCACATTTTCCAGTTCCCTCTTCTTCACAGTAGCCTCTTCTCTGCCCGTCAGTGGACAAAATGTCCAGTCTCACAGCTGTTTCCTCTCCAATTAGCATGTGTTGGCTTAGCTCCATGTTTGCATGTTTCAAAGTGGTGTCAGGAGATTTTTAATCCACACTAACATCGAGATGGACATCTGAGTGGAGTTGATGGAATTAATCGAACACACGCAGATGGACACGGGGAATCATGTGGATTACTGCATGGATTACCAGCGCCAAAAGGAAACCATCAAGTTTGCAAGCATGTGCCAGTGTGTAAACCAGTGGAGGAAAGTTGTGTTGTACTGTAAATACTATTAACGCCAAGCACGGGAACTACAATTGAAAAATAATGGTTTAACACATGGAAAGGTTGTATTGCCTTCATGTTATACCTGTTTATGCTGCTCAAGAAACTAAGAAAGACCTAAAAAATGTACAATCATCTTCACCTTAGAATCTGCCAACAAAACCTTTCTTGTCCATTTCAACAACTTAGTTTTTTGGAAAATAATCTTAACTGATTATTTGCACTGAAAGAACTAAATGTATATCTGTTTAGGTAGGTGTTTATCATTAACTTCAATATAATGCAAAAACAAATTAAAATATGTGATTTGAAGGTAGCTTAACCAAACCAAACCACATAAATTTAACCTTAGCCAAAAGTTCAGATGGCCGTTATTCTACTAGTACTGCTACTCTGCTTAGATAGCAAACTTTATCAGGAGTTTAGCTGATTTTCACCCATTATGACTGGATTCAGCTTTTGCCTTATTTAGTTATGTGGATAACAAACTGAAATGTTTGAAGATGAAGATGTTGGTTCATAAAAGTACATATTTTTCAACTGCAGAGCTAAGAAAATGTACGTAATACCTCTTTCACACCAATAACGCAGGCCAGACCGAGGTTATCTGACCCCCTGTTCAACCCTATCTATCAATTCAAACCACACCAACCAACACAGGTTAATCTGTGGTCATGACAGTTCCGATTCGACCTGCGTCACAATCTAGGTGCGATGCATACCAATTACCTCACATGCTGGAAATGGGCAGGGGATTTAACGTCAAATTCAGTGGACAGCTTACGCTGCTGCCAACTGTGCTAAGGCACTTCCTGCCAACAGCAGTCAAAAACAGCACAACAAACGAGGACGAGGAAAGCTTCTTCCAGTGTTGTTTGGAATTGGATTTTTTGTTCTTACACAGTCGCCAAGGGGATGGTCTAATGAAGTTGCTGATAGAGATTTTTAAAATTCAAGTTGTGCTGAGAGCAAGACAAACAGAATACACGGCCAAAACTAATACCAACACCATGAGTGCCTCAGTAGAATTAGAGCTTTACAATTGTCTTCAATGACTACTGCTGTCTCCCTTGGTAAAACAGCAAACCAGCAAATATAGGTCTGGGACCAAAGCAATGGGTGTGCTTTCTGGAAACAGTTAAGCATTTTGATAACACTGGATGGCACAATTTGGTATGTTACATCTGACATTTCTGATCTTAACTGAAATGTCCGGCCCAGCACTGCAACATAAAACAACAAACAACTGTGAAGTCACTGATCCACGGCGCAAACTAGCCATTGTTTTGTGGTAGTACGCCCCGGGTGTTGGCAACCTAATGGTGTGCCATTGCAGTGAAATCAACCCTGGTCTGACCCACCTCTCAACCAAGGTCGTAAAGTGCAGTCAGCGCAGGTTAAACGAATCAAATACAAAATCAATGCTGGTTCAACCCTGGTTGAGCCTTTGATGTCAAAAGGGTTTCATTTTTGGCTAAGGCTAGCAGTGGCTAGCTCTTACCTCATAAATCTCTCATGCTTTAGCTGACTGTCTCTCTGTGACTATTTCACAAGCTGTCTCACAGAAATTTTAAATTTTCTTTAACATAATTTTGTGTAAAATAAAACTGATTTTCCCCCCTTAATTTTCACAAGCTGTATTTTGGCCTTTCAGGGCAGTGTGCTGTTGAACTAAGGGACAGTATAAAATGAAAGGGTCTCAGATTGAAAGTTTCATTTGGTTTTAAATGGGACATTAAATGGACGCTGGGAACATTTTAACTATAACAACAGATAATCTTAGATCCATCTTGTGCTGCAATTTAAATTACCCCTTCTCAAGGATCCACACTAAAGCTCCTTTCCCACTGGACACAGAACCCACTAACGTCTTTAATTGGGGGAAAGGATACAATCAGTATTCACCTCCACGACAAATGACTCTGCAGCAGTCACAGGTATGTATCTGCTCCAGCTAAGATCGGCTCTGATCAGCAGTGATGGAAATACGACACCAGGGTGGACACCATAATTTTAGCCCCTTTTTTCAGTGTGACACAATGACGGGCCATCACAAAATTATGTCCGTCTTCGTGCAAGCAGATCTCGAACATTGTTCAAAATTAGTCGAGTTTGAAAGAGAAACTGAATAAGAAATAGATTTTAAAAGAAGAAATAAAACCCCATGACATTTCACTGGGCTCCATGCTGCTTTCTACTGTTTGCTAATCTGTTTTATGCCGCGTTCACATCAAATGTGACAAATAAATAAATAAAAAAGACCTTAAAGACCTGCACTTGTATTGCAGAGCTTCTAACATGGCTCTAGTCTACCAGTGATGGAAAATGAGTCTATATCTATATTAAGCAGATTTTCCTGTGTTTTAAAAACCCACATTAACGCACTAATTGTGGTCTAAAAAGGCTGTATGAGTGAGAAAACAGCTTACGGTAGAGAGATGGTCAAGATGCCAGTCCTGTTGTTAAAATGAAAACTGCTGTTTCAATTATTTTTAAAAGCACTGAATCACTCACACTATCACTAGAGCAGGAGAGCACTTCAGCAGACATTGGAGAGATTTATTTGTACCTGTGCGCTCTTCAGTTACCGCCGGACCACATAAGTAAACATAAAGGCATATACACAGAGAAGAATTGTGGAACAAACACACTTAAACATCGCACACAGACATCCCACTTACATGAGTGAGATAGCAGAGGCCCACGGCATTTCTCCACAGTGACACTCTGACACCTACATACAGTAAATACCTGTTTTCGCTCTCACCTCTCGGAGTGGATTATTAACACAGAAGGACACTTTGTAGCCAACTTAATCAGATGAAGTGAGTCGGAGAATGAAAGGCTACTAAAAAAAAGAGGAAGAGAAAGTGTGTATGTGTGACGGCGACAAAGAGGGAGAGAGAGAACACACCACATTAGTCCACATATGATTTATTCCCCCCTCTAGGTGAAGGAGACACCATTTGTATTCATTTGCCTTTATTTTTATCCTAGATTCATCTTGCCTTCACATGCCTGTCACCACCATACTAATATTATTTTGGCCATGTGATGTCCCATAACTGGCTCTTATAAAAATTGCCCCAGCGCGACAGGAGAGGATGATGCCCAGGGAGCGGGGGGAGGGGTAGGGGCTCTATTTTACTTCATTCATCTGATTTTATTCTATTTTTTTACAGGGAGATTAAAAGGTTCCCCTGGACAGGATGGTGTGAAGGGTGGGGATAATGATGTCTGTCCTCCTACTGAGGGACACACTAACACTCACACATGTGCACACACACACACACACACATTTTTTATGTGCGTGCGCACTTAACAGAAGGCCTAGCTTTTTTTTTTTTTTTTTTTTATTACTGGCAAGGTGAGCCAGTGGTGCTCCAACCCAAGGACAAAGACAACTGTGACCACAATCCTCCTCGCGGGGCTTTGCAGAACAATTAGATGAGAGCGGAGGGTGACTGCAGTTGGGTTTCAGGACAGTACACACACACGCGCATACAAACACACAGCAGAGATAAGGACACAGGGCACGAATAAACCAAAGCAGACTCACATGACGCACATATGAAAGGGACTGTTACATATTTTAGAAAATACAATTTGTTGTTTTGCCAAGAGTTACATGGAAAGATTGACACCACTGTTATATTTGTGTGGTAAATGTTTGTGTAGCTGATCAGCTTAGCTTAGCTTAGCATAAAGACTGGAAACAGGGATAAACAGTATGGCTTGTACAAAGGTAACAAAATCTACCTACAAGCAAATGTAACGCTCACTAATTAACACATTATAATTTGATTGTTTAAACTGTACAGAAACCTCATAACAAAAAAACAAACAAACAAACAAATAAAAAACAAAAAAACAATTTTCATGTCTTGGATGGGACCAGTAATCTCCTGGAATCTCTGATGGTTTTAAAACTGGTCTCCTAATTACAAGTGGTAGCACCTCGTCAACAAACCAAGAGTGCACATCAGTGTGCTAGCTAGCCACCTGGAGTCATGACAGTCTTGTAAACTGTGGCAGGTGTGCATAAAGGGCAACTATTTACATCATCAGGGGCGCACCGTCAGGAGAAGCAAACCAAGCAAATGTTTAACGTTAGCATGTTGTATTTTTTGGAAAACAGGTTAAGTGTAACACAGTTATTTTGTCAGTGAACCCTGTGAGCTGTAATGGAGCCAGATTTTGTAATGTTACCTTTGTTTAATGTTGCTGTTGTCCCTGGCTTCATATGAGTAAAGGAAAAGTCCCCTAGCCACTAGGCTAATTTATACAATGTAAAATGCCCTAGGCTTGTGCTAAAACATTAGTATGTTGTATTTGTATGGAAAATGTGTCCAGATAAAGACAAATGCTTTGTGTCTGTATCCTGCGAGTTATAGCAAAGCCGATTTGTGTACTTGTGTTTGAAATTGTTGATATTAAGCCATGTTTAATGTGTGTTTTGATCAACCAAACTTAACAACACTTCACAGAAACCCTGCCGCTGACTAGTGTTTTGGAGGTGTAACTGCAGAGTGACACAGACACATCACCATAGAAGTATAAATGCTCACAACAGCGTAGGCCATGTGTGTAGGCTACGGTGTAGACTCTGCATAGAGCTGATACACATGTATAATCCCTGCTTTAGTGAGGCCCCCTCTAGCTACTGGATGACAGCTGCCTGTAACTGTCATACATAAGTTAGGTGTAACCGTCAGCGCAAGTGTCAGGGCCTGGATGTGCTTTTGCCCCCCAGAATCTAGGGTCGCCACTGCTCACCAGAGTTTACGAGACTGTAAAATGAAAAACTGCTAACTTAGCAAGCTATTATCTGCATTCCTGTCTGACTGAAAATAACCTTTTCCAGCAGACTGTAATGATTGGATTTCTGACTCATGATGCAGACTTTTTACACACTGTCCAAAAACAAAACTTCGTCCACTTTAAACGTCTTCAGATCACGACAATGCATACAGAGCCTTCCCCTCTACCCCTATTCCCTTCTCCCTCTGTGTCCTCCTGTCTTCCACACCGAGTCCTCGCATTCAGCCGGTGCATCCATCCGGCCGAGTGCACCCAGCTGCACAGCAATTACAGGTGGGGGTTTGGAACGGTACACAACAACAAGACGCATACATTATTAAATGAACCCATGTTCAGATGAAATTGCTAAGCCAGCCAATAAAGGTAAATTACCAAAGACAAAACGCTGCAGCAAGAAAGAGAGAGGGGCCCTGCTCCGAAATTGCATTGCATTAATGAACAACATCATTTCTGAAAATGGAGAGGAAACACCGAGTCGCACCTATCAGCACAAGACAGAGCGTGGGGAAGAGAGAGAGATGGAACACAACATTGACTACCTAATTATGCATTTTATCATTTCAGTCACAATAGAGTGCCTTCCTTCTTTAGTTGCCCAGTGTACTCGTGCAGCTGTTATTCCGCTGCTTTAATGAGGAAGATAAAGAATAAGCACAACCGTGTTATATTTACATCTACCGACCACCAAATTACTTCCCACTGCAGCATCACACACACACATACACACAACCTCCAAATCATGTGAAGGCCCTGTAGTCAGAGTCGCGTCGTATTTCAAGCTAAACATTAAAAAATGTGTAAAAAACAATGCAGCTGAGCTTGTTTTTGTCCATCATTAAAGCGTATATTCAAGTATGCTGAAAATTAGCCAACACGAGCTTAAAAGCTTGATACAAGGCGACGGGTAATTGCTTTCACTGTGTTGCTGCTTGTGTTTTGACACTGTAGATATAAAGACTAGTGCAGATCACCTCCCCTTTCCCCTCTGCTATTGACTTTCCCCTCACGTCCCTGGCAGTCAAAGCTAGCACAGATCCTTGACTCCCGGCTGAGCTGTAATATCATGTTGCAGGTCCATCACGTTGTGTCCCCTGCATCCATCCGTCCGTCCGTCCATCCATCCATCTATACGTCCAACTAAAAAAACCAGGGCCCGTCCATCTGATTCCCTCGGGCTCTTAAAAAAAAAAAGTAACTGTAATCACAGGGAGGAGATGAAAGGAAGATAAGTGGGTGCAGGAGAGTGGAGGAGATGTACACTGCAGGGCTCCGACACCCATCATATGGAATCAGCACCTCGTGAGTAATGGGGGTTAAAAAGGGAAAGCGCTTTCTCTCTCAGTGCCAGATGGGCTCGTGTGGGTTTGGATCCGGAGCTGTGAAAGAGTGAGCGAACGAGTGAGTGAGCGAGTGAACACTCGCTGCCCTCCTTGGCAGCTCCCTCCGCCGACAAGCAGGCATCAAATGGCGAGGAGGCCCGGGAGATGATTGGCCCACCTCATCCGAGCTTCCATCAAGAACTGGCAATAAAAGCCGCTTTGCAATCCAACGCGGATATGTTTCGTCGACGTTGTCACAGGCCGACATTTAGACGAACGTGGGGAATTACTGAAGAACAAGCTGTCTTTTTACATATTGCATTTCCATGTTTGCCAGAAGGGGAAATATTTACATCTATGTATACAGCTGAGGGTGTGTAGCGGCCCTTGATGAGGTCTGCTGCTAGATGACAGAGTGATTTCATTTTTTTCCTGAGGTGAAGTCAAAGAAATGATTGGAAAACTGGAGATAAATATTGGTATTTTTTTCCTTTACATTTTTAGTTTGTAAATTAGCCTCAGGTTTCCTGACATTATCAGTTACGTTTCTATCCAACAGGAAGATGAAAAACAATCAGGCAGTCTTTCTGCTGTGTTTATTTGAAGGACTAACCCTCTCCAGAAGAAACAACATGCATGCTGGATTTGGTTTTACACGCTGGCCAAAGCATTCATTATTTCTACTTAAGACTGTTGCCAGGAGTGACCTGCGTGGCACAGGCTACCGTGAACAACCGCATAATTTTATTTAATATTCTCAGGTTTTTGTTCAGCGTTCTCACATTTTTATTCAATGCTGCTAGACTTTTTTTTTTTTTTCTTTTAGTATGTCATTAAGACTGTGTGCTGTTATTTCCAGTCAGAAGTAGTGCTGATAGCAAAAACAACTTGGACTTAAAATGCAGTTAATGAACAGGAGACTGAGGTAACGGGAGCTTATACAGCCTTGTTATGACCAGAGATTTGACAAGTCTATTTACAGACATGCTTCATTTTAACTGCATGCCGTGTTAAGTAATTATTGCATATAATGATTATGGTATTATTACTGTAATTTCCTGTATTCAGGGCTCAGTCAAAAGGCCATTTCCTGTCTCCAGCTTGTTCAAAACTCTCACCCTTGCAATGCTACACTGGCTACTTGTTAAGTATAGAATTGATTTTAAACTGTGACTAATTACTTTTAAAGCCCTACATGTTCTTGCTTTAACATTGTAGATTTACTCACACCCTATGAGCCTAGCGCTGCCTGCCCTCCTCAGGTAGGACGCTCCTAACTGTTCCTACAGCTCATCTTGTTACAAGAGGAAACAGGGCTTTTTCTGTCAGAGGCCCACAGCTGTGCAACTTAGGTTGGCAAACTCTGTCTTTGTTTAAAACCCTCCTCAAAACATACTTTTTAGGCTTTTTTGCAGTAAATCTGTTGTGCGTCTAGTTTCTGTATCAGTTTGATTATCTATTTATTTGTATAACACACTGTGATTTATCTGGTGTTAGCCTGTGATCAGTGTTTTTATTGCTGTTCTTATCTTGATGGTGTATACTGTTTTATTTGTCTCATAAAGCACTTTGTAACTGTCTTCTGAAAAGTTATATACAAATAAAGTATATTATTTATTATTATTATTATTATTAAGCTACTATAACTGATTTGATTTCTTATAGGGCTGGGCAATATATTGATATTATATCAATGATATGAGACTAGATACTGTCTTAGAGTTTGGTTATTGTAATATGGCATGAGTGATGAGATTTTCCAAAATTGCCAGACTGTTTTCTTTTTCTTAAAGATATGATAAGATAACATAGAACTTTTTTAATCGGTGGAAATTTGTGTGCTAGAGATTGATCAAACATTACAGTATGAAAATTTCATATCATGATTATGATGACCAGAACAATCACAGTTATCAGTATTATCGCAGGATTGTGAAAATGTGCTGAGAATGTCCAAAAAGTACTGATACACACACTGAAATTATTTCACCAAGTTTTATATTAAAAAAACCACTAATAAACTTTGCAGCACTTTGGCAGGGTTCTTTGTATAAATATTCAAATACTACTACTACTACTAATGATAATAATAATAGTACTATTAGTAATAGTCTCTGTGTCACTGCGGATGGGGACAAGAGACCAGTAGCATCACTGCACACCCACTCTGTAAACAAGGGAGCAGCAAATGTATTATTACTGGACTAATAAAACTAGGCAGTATTTACTGTGACTTTTTTTAAAGCATGGAAATCAAACACAGTTTTAATGATGTTTAAATTTTAAACAGTAATTCTAACCATAAGGAATTTCTCTGCAATTTATGGTGAAACCAGTATCCTTTACATTCCTCTGAGTAATAAATGAAAAGTGTGTAGGGAGTTGAGCTGAAACACAACAATAAAAGTGAGATAAATTTACTAAAATAAGCAACTAAAATAGCATGGAAAGTGATATTAGCATGATATTTAAAAAGTAATGCAAAGCCACTTAGTCATTATATCCATAATGCTGATTATTTATCAAAAATATTAGTGCTTAAATATTTTGTGAAAGCATCAATAGTCAACTCTAAAATACTATCATAATATCTACATTGAGGTATTTGGTCAAAAATACGTGCTCAATGACTTCTATCATATAAAAAGCTGACTTCAGTCCATACAGAATAGAGGTGGCAGAGTTGAAGTATTCTTAATACTATTTATATATAATTTTAAAGTCAATTCTTCTCTTAAATGTAATATTTTTACTATGTTTCCTTTTTCCTGTGTACTGTTATATTGTTCAGGTTTACTTTTTACTTCTTTTTTTAATCCATAAATCCTTTGCGGCACACAAAATGATGTACAGCAAGAGCCGCAGGGAGTTGTAAATAAACATAGCACTGGGTCATTAGTATGAGCAACGACAGCTACTTTGACGCAAGAAAAGAGTGACGCCTTAAAACGCCTAAACTCCATCATACACACGCGTATTGTATCCACACTGCTGGACTAACAGGCAGGCAGCGGTCACTAAGATTAGAAAACAGAGATGTTACAGAGAGACAGTTAAACCATTATGCAATCACAGTGTTTCAGCCGCAGTTAAGACTCCAGTCTGACTTGACGCCCTCCTCCTGCTCTAAATTGTAGCGTCGGCCCCGAGGGGGTCCGTAGAAGCAGTAATTATTAATTGTTCATAGCCCGTAGCCACGCGAACAGACATAGCCCCTTGGACACGCGTTCACGGCGGAGGAACTTTTCTCTTCCAATTAGACCAGCGAGGTGGAGAGGGTGAGAGCACGGACCATCAAGCATGGCAGCGCCGGCGAGCGGACTTGTGGGAAACGGGGAGGACAGGCGGCAGGCGTTCAGCAAAGGCGCACTGCGGTGTGCAGAGTCAAAAGGCTGCGCCAGCCTCCTCGCCGCCTCTCGGCTGCTGATGAGCGCGGTGTCAGAGATGAAGACATAAAGAGAGAAAAAAGAAGAAATGAGAGCAAAAGGGAGAGAGGCTGCATTTTTCATGCAATCACATACTTAATTCATCTGCTTTTATGTGTAAGTGCGTACATGTGTGTTCTGAGAGGATGTAAAAGACAAGGCAGGGAGTGAGTGACAGCCGAGCTGAGACATATTAGCTCTTGAGGATTTATGCGGCCGAGATGTTAGGATGACTCTGATGGGCTTACCAAGTGATTGGTGCGCTGGCCTTGCTGAGAATCCCTCTCCATGAAGAGCTCCGTAATACTTCAACACAAGGGCCCGATGGCTCATTTGAAAGCCAGACGCGGCACATGAAGTCAATCTACTGAGCCAACATCCCTCTTCATGAACACTTAGTGCAGAGTTGATCTTCAGCTGAATGATTTGGCATTACACCAGGACAGAACGTAGCAAGAATTATACATAAATGTTTGTTTTTTTTTCCCCTCCACCCACCAGAACAAAATTGCCTCACGGTGACTCACGGTTGCTTAGGTAACACCAACTTTCTGCGTCTGACTAAAAGGAGCAGGAAAAAGACCCAAAGTGACTGAAAGCTTCGGGTGAGCGCAGGTTTTCAGCTGCTTTTCATTGCGCTCACACACGCTTATCGAGCACTTTTCAAGAAGAACTTTAACGGCCTCTTTCTCATTGGACTCGGATTAATTATAATAAAACACAGAGAGCAAGATGCACAACAATGGGGCATCAATAACCTCTGACGTTATCATCAACTCAGAACCTTGGAACACCTGGGTCCACTTCATCACCTTGCGTCTGTAGATTTATGAACGCCGAGTGCAATGGGTCCCGGGCAGGAGGGATGTGTGGATAATGCAGCTTCATTAAGAAAGAGCATAACGGCTCGCCTGAATGCATTATGGCATCTGTATGAACTATATCATCTGGGATATTAAATATTTACAGTCAATGTATGCATATGGAATTACTCCAGCGCGCACACACACATGCAGCGGACGTCTTATTCATCTGTAGCTGCATTAACATCCATCATCTGGAGGAAAAAAGAAATGGCAGCAATCTGTTTTTGCAAAAATGGTGCATCAAAGTAAGACATGATGAAATACTCAGTGATCAGACGTTTAGAGTCCGTGCTGGCAGCTTGGCGACCATTTTTGTTCACGTATATGAAAAGGAATGTCAAAATAAATGCAACCTCAGTGTCTTTGATTAAGATGTTTGATTGGAAATTTCTCCAGTAATATACATTCAGTGCATACATATATTTTGTGAAGTGATCCTTTAATGAGAAATTTAAAAAACAGGTCATTTTTTAAAGAAGCGTGAAATGGATTTTCATTATTGAGGAATTCAGCAGGGAGGAGGGCTATAAAGCAACATAACGCAAGGTTAATGGATGGAAAACTTACTGTAACTCTGCCACCGAATGAAAGCCAGAGCACGACACTTTGCATTATTTTTATGCTAATGCGCGCCACTCGTCAGCTATTTCGCCCTGCGGGGAAAACACAAGCTTTCTTTGTATTATATTTATGCTTGTCATACTGCAAAACACAAAACCAGCTCAGTATTTCTGTGCGTGTAAACCCACAAAGAAGTTGTTTTGATATCAGTCACTCTGGAGGGAGAGCTCCACATTAATATGTTCCAAAAAAATTCAGAGTGCCCAGAAAATAAAAATAAAAATAATAAAAACAAAACCACACACACAGACACTCGTCTGGAACTTTGGCTCTGGTTCTCTCTCACGCCGTGTAAAGGCAGAGGCTTGACAGTTGGAGCAATCTGCCTCAATAATGTTTGGGGAGTGAAGGAGAGAAGAGTTCTGAAAAACAGCTATATCTTTAGTGTGGAGTTTCTGAGAGCTCCTGCGGCTTTAAAACAAATAACAAACAACTGTGTTAGGGAATGTTGCCAAATTACTTGCTTGTACTCAACATGTAAAAAAGAAAAATCAACTCAAAAATGAAGCGATGAAGCAAAACTTAAACTAAAGGCAATTTGTTTTCTACTAATATTACCAAATATCCCCTCCCTAATTATTCTGCATCCTTCCAGTGTTGTCACGAAGCTTTCTTACTTTGAAAATATCAATATTCAATAACATTTTTGATACAATATAGTGTAGATGACCTAACCTAAACTCTTATTGTGAGAATATATGATGTATGTATTATCCTGACGTGACTTCAGCTAAATGAGTCTGGCTAAATTTGTGAGGAGAAGCAATTGTTCTCAAAGCTGGTTGTCTGAATGACAGGAAAGCAGCAGCTTAAGTGACGGGAAAACCCTTTTAATGCGTACTGGAAAGCTGTAGGTGTGTCGACTGATACTGCTTGTAAGTCAAACACTATAAATTGTCATGATGTACTAATTCTTTGGCTTTCTAGCGAGTAAACCCTCAAATGTGCAACTTCATGTCTGAGCTTCTCTTATTTTGAGTCTTGTTTATGCTACAACATATTTTGGCATCATTGGCAGGATTTATGCTCAAACAACCACAGGTAAATATTAACATAAAGGGCAAAATTTTAAGATAAATATAACAAGGCTGTAACATGATGATGTAACGATGACTTTTCTTTTCTTGGTTAGTAGCAGAGAACAAGTGCAGCTGGTACTGGTGTATCGGCACCACAAAAAATGAGTACTGAAACCTTGTTAAATATTCAGAATTGATATGTATTGATAAATCAATATTTTTCACATTATTTAATTTGTTCAAATTAAATGCCCACCACTGGAAATGGGCAAAACCCTGCACGTAAAAAATCAGAATTAAAGTCAAACAAATTTTGTCTTTTCAACAACGCAACATAAACTAAGTTCTTGGAGTTCCTAAAGTTCTTAAATTAAAAACCCAGCCGTAAAAATGTAATCTCTAAATATCACTGCCTGGAAGCACGGCCGGACCTTTCTTCATCTCACTGACACTTTATTCTCTGACCTAATTCACAAAGGGAATATAAAATAGAGTTCTTCCTCCTAGAAGTTTTTTATTTTTAACCTATACCATCATGTTCAGTGTCACAGCAGAGCGGAGCTCTCACAGTAAGTGGTATTTATTCTTCAGGCTACAGTGTGTACAGTGAGACCTAAATCAGTCATTTGAAGCTTTTTGAAATGGTTTTATTTTGCCTGCTATATCATATGTTGTCTTGTCTTTTTGTTTTCTTTCTTTGTCACCAGATCACCGCAGCTATTTCAATTCAAGTTACTTGGTTAAAGCAACATCTCAGGCAACAGGAAGCTGATGGATGATTTCCACCTCATAGAAACAACACAGACTGACTCCATTTACAACATACTGATGCCAAAATGAAAATTTGGACACCACTGCACTTTTAACAAAATGATTTCTGATATGTTTAAAACTGCAAAAACAAATATTGTAGCTAGTAAAACTGTTATTCACATGAGTCTGCTTTTATAAAAAAAAAAAAGGGTTCATGTCTTTGAACACAAGAAAATCAATCAAACAGCAACTGAAAGATTTGTTATCATGCCAGGTTGGATATTGAAGCAACATTGAATTATAATTTGGAGATTTCTGGAGTGTCAAAACGGTGTTGTGTCGAAAGCGCCAGTTCGAAAAACAAAAGCCAGGATGCAAAATAGTCGCGGGTTGTGTATCCTGGGTGTGATCTGTATATAAAAAGCACCACGTGATTTGTGTCCCGCTCCAGTTTAGAGGCTACAGCCTCCAAACCAGCACACCCAAGGAGAAGCAACCCACCTCAGGCTGCGGTCCCCATCTGCCTGCCCTCTCCCCCTCCTCTCCCTTTGACAAGGCCGCAGCCCCGTGGTCATCAGTCTTCAGCCTGCGCCGTACATGTGTGTGTGTGTATGTGTGTGAAACAGAAATAAAAAGGCCAAAAGAAAGGAAAAAATAGCGAGAAGGAAGGACATAAAGGATTCACCGCTGGACCATCTTTTCCAGTCCCGCTCCCCCTGGATAGCGTTGCGGTAGCGGCTAGCTTGCTAACTGGCTGCCGGAGCTGACATGACATGTTTCCCCAACAGACCGCGGCCCCCTCCATTCCCTCCCTGGATCAAATCAAACCAGTGGGCTGATGCAGTGTGATTGGAGCTCTGGTACTGTCTAATAGCCCAGAGACTGAGCCTGACGCATACTGTTGTCTCTATCACAGCCTGATTCACTCCTCATATGCAAGTTACCCAAGGATGCGCGTCTAGCAGGACGAGGGTGATTTTCATAGCCTGCGATGCAGCTTTACAGATATGACAATGCAAGTTAGTTTAGCAGAGGTGGGGGAAGTACTCGCACCCTTTACTTACGTAAAAATAGAAATACCACACAATGAAAATACTCCATTATAAGCACAAGTCCTGCATTCAAAAGCTTAGAGAAGTGTAGTCAGCAAAAAGCACTTAAAGCATCAGAAGAATAAGACTCATTATGCAGACAAAAGGCTCCTTTGATGCTGCTGTGTTACACATACATACACATTATGCTATAGCATTATTATTATTGATGCATTTTCACTATAAATTGATGCAGAAAATCACCAGAAGGCAAGAAAATAAGTGTTTGAACAACCCCTTCTCTATGTGCGGTCCCCCAATCTTGAACAAAACTTTGAATGTGTAAGTGGTCTTTACTGCTGGTTGGGCTGAATCTACATATAACTATTCGACATCCTGTTGGTCAGTTAAATCTGCTGAACCACAAATCTCATGACGACATTTCAGAATATAACAAGGTCTTAAAACCCAAACTGTCTTAAAACAAGTGAAAAGACCAGTCATTTGTTTGTAAAAAGCTCTAAAAAGGAGAGTCTGTGGTTTGAAAAAAGAAAAATTGAAGAAGGTTGCTGCTCACAAATGATAAAAAAAACATTTAACTCTTTTATAAAACACTTGAACAACACCGTCCAGCACACCCATCTGTCTCTCGCCTGGTTTCTTCGTAAAGACGGCGAGGACAAGCCTATCATTTCTC
>JAPZEB010000015.1:8236986-8252736 GCA_029783705.1 Chaetodon striatus | reverse complement strand
TGTTAGTTTTCTACATTTATTTTTTGTAGGATGCAGTAAATTCTCCTGCCAAAAAGGTGCTGCATAACTGCATACATGCACCCCTACACCCCTGATTACAAAGGAATAACAACACGTGCAGGGGCAAATTCACCAAAATACTGCACAGCTTTTGCAAAAATAAGACAAAAAAGAA
This sequence comes from Chaetodon striatus, assembly GCA_029783705.1. Taxonomy (NCBI): domain Eukaryota; kingdom Metazoa; phylum Chordata; class Actinopteri; order Chaetodontiformes; family Chaetodontidae; genus Chaetodon; species Chaetodon striatus. The sequence continues at coordinate 8,252,561 of JAPZEB010000015.1, read as the reverse complement.
CCTCTCAAAGCACCTGCAAAGGGTGAAATGCATCTCTAAACCACACTGCCAGGCAATCAGCATCCTCATGCTCCTGTGCTGTATTTAAAAACACGTAAACTCCATTGCATTGGCACATTTTTATATCAGGTAATATGACAAAATTGGCACTGTTATATATAAATTAGCCTTATCTGAAAACAGTCCAGTTCACAAAGATCAGCACTAACAGCCACACACAGTTACAGAGTAATTATTAGCATTGAGTGTGGGTGGTAACTGAAGTGCAGTAAAGGGGTTTCAAGCCAAGACTTTCCAGTAATCATGGCAGCAATGATTGTAGACAGGTGGAGGTATTGTAATGCCAGGTGTGCCTTGGCAACTTTTTTTTTACTCATTTTTTATTTTCAAAATTCAGGACCACATATTCAACAACCCATGTGTTTGATCTGGTGACCATGTGAGACCCTGAACAGAACTTGTTCCAGGTCTCAGTGGGAGTTGGTTTCGGTAATTGTAGCTCATTTTCTCATTTGGATTCCATATAGTGGGAGTCAGTCTTATCCATAGTCAAAAATGCACTATACATACAGAACATAATTATGCCCACTGAGTTATTAATTCGTAGATTAATCAACAACCTTTCAATGGCCTTCGGAGCTTGAATCTAAATAAGGTCATCTTTTTTGTGTAGGAAATGTCTAACTTGTAAATATCTATAGAAAATCTGTCTGTGGAAGATTGAATTCTTTTCCTTTTTGCACGAAAGACTTCATAGTTTGACCTAATTTATCAAAAAGCTGATGTACACAAATGAACCCAAGTCTTGACCAGTTCCTAAAGCCCGTGTCCATGTTAGAGGGGATAAAGTCCTCAATGGACCTGATGGGAGTAAGGGCTTGCCTCTGTACCTTGTCGTCAGGACCTGTTAGGGCTAGGAATCCTTAAGAAAGGATCAGTACCAATACCAATACACTTAAAGTTATAGCGATACCAATGGAGTACCTCATCTGATTCCTTTTTTTTTTAATACTTTATTCAATACCCATTATGTGAAACCATTATGTGGCATGTAGTATAGCCAGACATATTTGGTGGCAACTGCTATTTATGGGGAAAAAAAAAAAAATGCTCTTGACTTCACCACACCACAAACTGTAAGGGTTGTAGCTGCTGCAAAGTCCTTTATTCCTAGATCTGGGTACAAAAAGACTTCAGGTATCATTTGACTGAGAAAGTTTTGATAGCTCATGGTAGTGGGTTATTTTAGTTGATACGATACCAATCACTGGGACCTGTAGCTGATGATCTGAAACATTCAGTTTGGCCCTTTGTGTTCTTGGCACGAAGGCAACATTTAAACTTTGCCTCATTGATATTTGCAATCAGACACAAAAAATGGTAAACTGCACTTAGCTGCAAAACTTGATTGGCATGTTTCTGCTGTATCAGTGCAACACCTTCTGTGAATCGGACCTTGCAGATAGCAGTTGCAACAGAAACGCAATTCACAGTACTACCAGCGGCCGAAATCCATTCTTTTTAAGTACGACCGACAGTGTCAGTTAGTAGACCTAATTACATTCACACTGATTAGTGATCTACTGTACAGTCTCCAATCGACTTGTATGTGTTTGAGCTGTGGGAGTAATCAGCAGCACTCAAGGTAAACCCAGCAGACTCCACACGGGTCGAAATTCAATCCCAGGGCCTCCCTGCTGAAGGCAGCTGCGCAAATAACCATCAAGTGCCCCTTACTCGTACTTCAAAATAAAATATTTACTGGGAATGATTGTGATTATAGGCAATTGTTGTAGGCAAATAAAACTGCAAATGAGATTTAGAGCTCCTTATATACTGATTTTAAAAACATGTGAAGTTAAATGTAAGGTTGTGTATTTTATTTTACTGATATCAAAGTGTTTGAAAAGACCAAAATAATTTCTAACTGTCTAATCCCTCTCAAGTCATCTGGTAGTAGTCTAACTCTTCCCAGAGTCCAAATTAACATTATCATTATTACCTGTCTATTACCTATTTCACTGTTTTATCTTTTCAATTTCTTCAAAGTGCTTTTATTTGCATTTTATTGTTTGAAGCTGCATTTAAATGCATTATATCGAGCACTTGGAATTGATTTTCTGTGTGAAATGTACACAAATAAACTTGCCTTGCCCTGAGTTCATGACAGTGCTCACACATTTTATTGCCATTAATGTATTTGCATCTCTCTATTGACAAAACAACTATATGAGTTTAATTTTTAGGTTTATTTCATTTATTTATTTCGCTCAGGTAGTTGGCAACACTGCTGTCCTCGACAACCGCTGTCCACCTGCGCAGGTCTCTAAAAAGTCAGCTGATAAGACTAAGCTCTCTTCAGAAAAAAAGAGGAGTATGGAGCCCACACGAAATGCCACAGTGCTCCATGAAGCCCACGTTGTGACAAATACCTCCTGATATTATCGGGGTGCTGTGGGTTTATGCAGCATCAATACAACTTATTCACTGGCAAAAGAGGCATTTGTAAGGACAGCAAAGTGCGTCTGCGGTGTAGGTGGGCATGTGGTCATGTCTACAAGATCAGATTGTTCTTTAAAGGGCTCAGGCAGAGCACAAATCTCAGCGTGAAGCAGTTTGGCCAAAGGAAGAAATTGAATTTAGAGAAAATCTCCAATGTCATGTTCATCTGTGCCTGCCACACAAATAGGTATGAGCCTGTGTCCATTTACACAAAGCCCTCTCCTCACATGATCAGCAGGTAAGGCCAGTCAAACAGCGCACCGAGAATAGGCAGCTCCTCCAATCAGAGACACAACTGTGAAGGCACAGTCGAATTGCAGGCAAAACAAGACATCCAAAGGTACAATTCACTGCAGGTCTTTCCTAACTAACAGAGCTGTTTACTCTGCCTTCACCTGTGCACATCACCTCCCCTCCCACCCCAGGCTAGAGGCCACATCATGTGTGAGAGGGGCTCAGTGACAGGCGCCCTAAGAGGCAGTGTGGTGGCAATGGAGATGTCATATAGACATGTAAGAAAACCCAGAGTCGCAGCATCGTTCAACCTCATCTGAAGATTCCCTGAGCTGTCATGGAGACAAAATATTTACCAGAGCAATGACTCAACGGCTCAAGAAATAAAGCTTCCCCATTATATTTGTAAGGAAACCTTGATAACAAATTAGATCGCAGGATTTTCCTAAGGAACGATGTATAGACTCGAACAGAATCAACACCTATGACTCATTAGACGTTTGTTTCTTCGGCACAGCGTCCAGTTGAGGGTGGAACTCTATAAATAGGTAGCAACCAGTGCCAGACTGTAAGCAGGACGCATTAAAAAGGAAGCAATGAAAATTGTGGACACAGCGCCAAAAAACGCAAATATAGCAAGGAGAAATGGCAAGCAATATGAATCTGAGATTGGCCTTTACTTTCACTTTCTCTGCCAATACTGCTTCCAAACAGTAACCAACAACTCCTGCATAGTGAACCTTTTCATATAATTTTACTTTTATTTTTAATTCTCACTCCTCTCAACATCAATTTCCAGTGCAAACCAATATCTCCAAATTTGGTGGGTTTGATTAAAAATAATAACAATAATAAAATAATAATAATAATAATTGTTACTTTACCTTAAAGGTATAAACCTATAAGCTTCAAGATTATCTTGCTGAAAAAAAACATGTAACTTTATCTCACAATCTGATTATGTTATGGCAATTACACAAAAAGATACTGACAAGCTAGCTAGCTAACATTTACAACAAGCTAGTTAGCTGACTAGCTTGTTGTAAATATGAGCTAGCTAACATTTACTAAAAGGTAGTTACAGTAGCTCACACTGACAACAAGCTAGACAGCTAATTAGCTTGTAGTAAATGTTAGCTAACATTTACTACAAGCTACTAAGCTCACATTTAGTACAAGCTATTGAGTTAACATTAGCCTCCATTAGCTACTGGTCATACTAGGCCTAGAAAGGCTGGGATAGCAAAACCAGTGAGTGTATTAATTTGGGTATGGGTGACTTCTACTGCTCGTGAATCAACTTTTCTTTCAAGGAGAAGAATTTTGTCTTTTTATGTTTCAGAAGATACATAGTCTCATTTTAGTTTTTCTTGGATAAGCTGACATTTTAAAGCAATATGGCTGTCAAAGAACAATATTAACATTTTGTACAGGAAAATGATTAAAAAAAGTGATAAAAAAAAAAGCGTAGGAGTATACGTGGTAAAGTATAAATAACGGGTAAATTAACTTAATGACTTCCACTTTCCGCCTATATAATGAAGTGCATATTAAAATATCTTTTAAGAGTAAATGTGCTAGGAAATTTTCATTTCATTTTTTTTCACAGCAAATTTGTCACAATTATTTTCTTAATCAATTGATTAAAGTTTGCTCTATAAAATGTCCTGGTGACTATTCTAAATTGCTCAATGTGCCCAACAACAGGCTAAAACCAAGAAAATCAAGGCAGAAGTGCCGAAAACTGCAGTTCCTTAAATGGCCACTTGAGGCTGGCTCCAGAAGCAAGTCAATCCCCATAGACCCCCATGATAAAATGTACCGACTTCACAGCAGAAATAAACATGTTTACAGCCTGGTACAAAAACAGTTTTGGTCTCTATAGCTAATTTCGACATCAATGAAAACATTACTGAGGTGGAATTTTTATATAGCTCACCTGTTTTCATTTTATTAAGGCTGAAGGTTATGCATAATTAGAGCGAACTGCTTTGATAGACAGGCTGTCTGTGAGGCTTCACCTTAGGTTTCAGTCACATCCACCCCTCGCTCCTCCACAGCTCCACCCTCTCATTCAAATATGGTCACGTCTAGCTCTATGTCCAAAATCCAAAGCTATAAAATGTACTTCATACTGATTTACTATATATTACTATACATAAACAAACAAAAAAGATGTTGCTATACTGATATAATTATTGATGTCAAAATAGTTGCAATTAATTTTCAGTTAACTAAATCATTAATTGTTTAGGCTCTAACAAAAATAATAACATAACAAAGCCCTCTGTGCTGGAGCAGACACTGCACCACAAGTGCCATGATTCCATGAAATATGAGCCCATCTGTTGGTGGGGGATTTAGAAACCCCCCTGAAGCCACTTTTTAAAATGATTCAACTGTAAATTGATTTGTTGCAGGCTTTACCAACATCACAAAGACAGCCCTGTGATCCACTTTGCTCCACATTGTGGGTTTATCCACCTTAAGCCCCTTCTTAAAAACAGCCAAACCCCTAACTGCCCTGATGACGTGATTCAACACTTTGATATTGCTGAATTTTACACTTAATTTCCTTCATGTGCTTCAACGCAGACATAATCCAATGTAAAAGTCAGACATGCCTCGGGAAAAACGTACTCATGTTTGAGTAGTTTTCATTGAAGTGGCCCCTTAAAGTAAGCGAGCTAAGCCGGGATCCCCCTGCTGCCCCTCCTCCTCTTACCGTCCACACAGGCAGGTCTGGCTCTTGTAGTTCCAGCGATCTGGCCCTTCTTACAGGCACAGCGGGCCGTCTGCCTGGCGATGGTCCGCCGTGGTTGGCTGCTGTCCCTGTCCAGCGTCACAATCTCACATGTCCCCGCTGCCAGCTGGCCTGGAAATGACATTGCACCACAGGATGCGAGGTCAGAGAGATGAAATCATAAACAGGGCAAAATAAACTAGTCTGTCTGTTCTGTTAAATTTGTATTCTGTCACATGTTCAGTGGTGTTGCTCTGTTATGTCTCATAATCCTTTGAGCTCAATTGGCACTGCACAAACATTACCAAATTCCAGGGAGTGGGTCTCACTGGAGCCACCATGATTTACTGTATTCATCTACAGCATTCATTCTTATCTACAACCCATTACAACAATTGAACACAGCTTGTCTGTTAAAGCAAGCCTGTAACTTTTGCTTAACACTGTCCATTTAGGCCACTGTTAAGTGGCATTTACAGGATAATTACACACCGATTTTCCTCAATTTTCCAAGCTTCTATTAAGTCACTTGTTTTATTTTTGTTGTAAAACTGTTGAAATGTTTATCTGTGACATGATAAAATGTGGTGTAACAGTAGAGTCCTATCACGAACTGATTTCATAATAGACTGCCCCATTTTACCACTCACAGTTCCCTCGACTCAAAGTCAATGGTTTTTTGAATGGGTTTTTTTAGTAAGATGCCTGAAATAAGGTCTGTGGTTAAGACAAGCTGAAGAGACTTTCATATTTCACAACAATGGCTGTTGCTAACTAGTGGCTAAATGAGACTACATAACGTCATTACAGCTTTACAGTCTTTGTATGGTGTTAGGTCAAGCGGCCTTTGTGTAGTTGTTTTATAGCCTAACTTAAGGTTTTTACATCTGGCAATTACATTAGGCTTCAAAAATCATAAAAATTGCATTCATAGGTAAACATTATCTTCATAAAAAAAAAACCATGTAAGTATCATAAACGTTTGTTTGCCACAGAGCTTATTTTCTGCAATAATCCAATGAGGGAAACGGGGATGCTAACGTCTCCATAAGCCTACAGAAAAACGTCATTCCTGGGGCACTCTATATCACAAACTGATTACATAATGTCAGTTACACAAAAAGATAACGGCAAGATACTTAGTTCACTTTTGTAACAAGCTAGTTAGCTATCTAAATGTGAGCGAACGGGCTTGTAGTAACTGTTAGCTAACCAGCTTGTTGTAAATAGCGGCCAATTAGCTTGTAATAAATGTTAACATTTACTACAAACTGGTTAACTCAAGTTAAGTAGATGCTAGTTTTAGTCACCACTGTCTTATCTTTAACATGTTAAAATGTGGTTTAACAGTATGGTCATAAATATCACCAACTCAGAGTTGCCAACTCTTTTCCAATTAAAGTAGCTAGCACTAGCTCTGAACATATTTGTGATCTCACACAAATATGCATCTCACAACATCTCACAACAATTGAAGCATCAAAACATTGCTGATTTAAATTCAATAGAAAAATCCTCATTTGAAAAGCATGAAAGTTATGTTGATGGGAATAAATTACCATATATTTCGATTTTTCTGATGTACTGAGTGAGTGGCTAAATTTGTCGCTACATGCTTTTCAGAAATGAAGTCCCTTAGAGGGTCGGAAAAGTCGTTAAATCTAGCGGGAAAGTCGTCAAGTTGGCATCACTGCACTAACTTTGCTTTGTAATGTCACAAAAACAAAAAAGCTAGTGACAAGCTAGCTAGCTAGCTAACATTTACAGCAAGCTAGTTAGCTTACTTTGAGACACATACAGTTGCACTTTAATGACCAGGTTGGGATGTAAAAGAACATACACAAACGATGTGATGCCGTTTAGAAAAAAAGACTAACTACATTAGATACGCAGTGAGGATACCATTTTGAAATGTTCACATTTATTTCAGAAGACGTGAGTTCTTTAAGCTTTGACAGACCCAAGATCCTTGACCTTGAACACTTCCAGTGAAAGTGCTTGGAGGCCATTAGAGGACCACTGCGGGGGTACTGAGCAGCTCACAGATGTGACTACATGTGTGAAGGGACTTTAGAAGACAATGAGGAAATTACTTTTAAATTCCAGCTACCTAAAGACTACCCACAAGCTATTTCTCATTAAGGGCAACATCCTATCAGCACACCTCTTTGAAGGTAAAGTACCCATTAGCCAAGAATGAAACACATGAATACTGATGAACTTTGTAATTGCTGCCAAGCCCCCCCATCTTACACACACATGCTCCATGTATTCAATCAGGTGACCTTAGGCCCCGTAGCCGGGCCCTTGCTGCTCGCAAATTAACCTTTGTCTGTGTGTGGAGGCCCTCGGGTGCCATCCTGGAGAGGCTTATCAGGATCTAATTGTGATTGGCAAGAGGATGGAAGTTGTGATTAAATCTGGACTTGAGTCCCGAACACTTGGGTGGCTGGCTTAATGAACTGAGCTGTGAGGGGTCACACCCGGGGTAATGGGGATCTATCAGGATTCATCCACATACTGTGGAGGCCGTGGCCACAGATGGAGAAAATGTCTGTGTGCATAAAGTATAAAGCCATTATCAAGGTGTATGTATAAGTAGAAATACATGATCTTTATCGCAATATATCTCTTACGGGGAAAAAATTACACAGTTCATGCACCTTTAGCACACATAGTTGGCCTTTCTCAGCTCCAACTTACTGTCCTTATTTACGTATTTACCCTTTGTAACATTTCTTTTTCCTTTTTTTTTTTTTTTTTACCCTTTTTGTGTTTGTAGTTTTGCATTTATACAGGAATATATTGAGGGAAAAAAATTATATATCACTAACAATGCGCTAATAAACCACCTCATCAACCAACACATTCTCATTCCAGGTTGTCACACACAACGCTCTTACACCCTTTTGGTGTGATACTGCTGTGGAATGCACCCTTTGGCATCTCTAAAAGACGCAGCCTTTAGCGTCTATATATAATGCACAGCTGTCTCCTGGGTGAAACACATTGTACCATGTGATTAATTTTATCAACCTGTGGAGGTTAGGTGTGGGGCAACAAAACTACTTGATTAGCTTTTAAAAAAAACCATCTTTTTGGGGGGGTTAAAATGGCTGTGGCTCAGAGGTAGAGCTGGTTGTCCACCAATCGGAAGATTCGATCCCCGGCTCTTCCAGTCTGCATGCTGAAGTATCCTTGAGCAAGATACTGAATCCCAAATTGCTCCTGATGGCTGCTCCATCAGTGTGTGAGTGTGTTAAAAACTGAGTAGCAGGTGGTACCTTGTATGGTAGCCTTGGCTACCTGTGTGTGTGTGTGTGAATGGGTGTGACTTGTCGTGTAAAAAGTGCTTTGAGTGGTTGAATGACTAGGAAGGCGCTCTTGAAGTGCAGGTCCATCAAAAACAAGTACGTGACATGACGTAAATATGTCACGACTGACTGTATGTGACAGATGGTAAGTTATATATGTTAGGTTAACAAAACAGCATTGACTTCAGTGACATTACATTAAAACAGCATAAACTTTTGGCTTCACATGGGACACGTAACAGTGGCCTCCTGAGTTTAAGTCTGTCTTCGTTTTATCCATCCTTCCCACCCTACCCAGACTTTCTCACTGCTTATACTACATCAGTTGCTTAGAGCGTCAAATATTGCTGCTGATGGGTTTACATCAGAATTAGCCACAGTAAAAGCCCTGTGTATCTAATAAAGACATCAAAGGGTGCCTTCAGGGACAAAGCATTGGTATTGACCTGGGAATGAGAACAGGCAGCAACAACACATAAGCTGTGGGCGGGATAGTGTGTGTATAGGGGGCACAACTACTGTAGAACACCACATGATACATGACACATGATGTAGACACGGTATGTGGTTTTCACTGGATAGCCACAACACATTTCATTTATGCTAATTTATTTATTTATTTTTTGTTAAAAAAAAAAAGAGATTGGAAGCAAAACTAGGTTGTGTATTTACAAGCAAACATACCAACTAAAAGGAGCCAATTAATTCAGCCACAGATGTACTCATAATATTAAGGCCATTAATCTTTGGCCATCTCCGACCCTACTGTACTGTGAGTACTCTAACGCCAGTAGCCACACATTAGTGGTATATTTGTGCATCAATAAATACATCTCTACTAAGAGGAATAAGGAAAGAAGTGATTACAAATGTGCAGAGAGACGTCTTAACACTAGATGTCTTTGCTCGGGAATGCATGCCAACAAAATCCAATCTGTCATGTCTTTTGCACTTGGGAGATCAAGACCATACCCCCCCACCTTCACCACCCCCTTTCACTGCTCCCCTCCTCTTCCTCTTTCCTCCTTTCTTCCTTTACATTGCTTGCTCTTTTCTCCTTCATGCCTTCTCACTTAACTCCCTCTTGCAACTCTTCTGTCTTCGCTGGGTGATGCCGGATAATGACTTGTCATGTAAGCTTTTGTGTGCGTATGGGGAAATCTGTTCATGTGTATATGTGCGCGCATTTACTTCCTGCATCCTACCCCACCCACCACCTCTGCAGATCATCTCCTCGCTGCCTTCTTCCTGCTTCCTCTTTTTGTCAGTTCCTTATCCTTTGGAGCTCTTCCATTGCAAGAAGCTGAAAAGACTTTTTCGAATGTCTTATGTAATCTCGCTGATCGCTGTGGCGCTGAGGTGCCATGTGTGAAGTCAACAAGCTCAAAGACTGGCTGATTTGACGTCGCGATTCTCTGATGAAATGTAGGCAATTAATGAGCTCCATCGACTCAAGAAAGGAGAACAACAAACAGGGGCCTTGCTTTTACTGTCACAGCTGTAGCTGCGGGGGAACTGAATTAATTTAATTTTCATGTTGTTTTGCAATGTATGTTGTCTTCCATACAGCTGCACTGACTGCTTTATGGAGATGATAAAGAAACTTCCGATTTCAAACCCAGCACAAACATAAAATTATTGTGATGTACCCCATAAAATGCTATCTAAATATTCTGTTGATTATTTTCACGATTAACTGATTACTCTTTGAAATGTCAAAAAAATTGTGATCACAATTTCATCACAATTTCCCAGAATCAAAAGTGATGTCTTCAGATTACTTCTATTGTCCAACCAAAAGTCCAAAACCCAAAGATTCTTCATTTACTATCATAAATGAGAAAGAAAGGCAGCAAATTCACACTTAAGATTCTGACACCAGCAAACTCTTGACACATTTGCTCTAAAAATGACTGAAGCAATGAACTTATTTTCTAAATAGCTGGCGATTACTTTTCTCTTGATTGACTAATCGATTAATCAACTAATCATTGCAGCTCTAGTTGCAACTTTTCAAATGGAATTGTGTTTATAGGTCCGTGTCAGAGATAGGAAGTTTCACTTAAATGTTTCAATACGTGACATCCGCAGTTAGTGTATTTTTTATGCTACTTCTCAAATTGATGCTGAAATTGTTGAACTACTTTGCAAGGCACATGGCACACCATATTTAATTCACATTATGAGGCTGAAATAATTTGGGTTTGTGCAACACACAGCCTTGTTCTTGACCTAGCACGCTTCATAGAGTTTTGGTTAAAAGTCATAAATCATCAAGACAAATGTGTTCGAACCAACCAAACACGACTTTTGCTATGCTAGAATATTTTGTGTTGACTTGCTTTATATGAGCGTGAAATCTCTGAATCAATAAATTATGTTTTGCCAGTACTTCCTTTGCATCATACGCCCCCAGAGGATCTCAATCCTGACTGGCTATCACGGCATGAATTGGTCGATGAAGTCCAGATTTTTCAGCTATTGTGACATTTTCGTAATTTGCACCGCTTAATTAACATATTTTGCTTCATTTGCGTCACAGCGATTGCACTGCTTGTTGGGAATTTGCATCTAATTGCTTCTTTATTGACTATACATGTAATTCACTTATGCAAAGTGTTTTATTCGTGCCCGGTGTTAACACAACATAAGATTCTACAGCCATGCTAGCTTAGAGAGTTAAAGGGTTACAAAAGTTATTACAGTTCATCCTGAGTGTAACTTGAATGTCTGTATCAAATGTCTCACGACAATCCCTCCAATAGTTTCACTCAAAACCAGTCAGATATTTATCTCAAATCCACAAATGTCAGCCTCAGGGTTGGCGCCAGAGAAAACATCAGAGGATCACTAAAGGTCACTGGGATATATCCTCAAGGAACCAAGACTACCTGTACAAAACATTGGCACCAGATCATCCAGTAGATGAGATATTTCACTGGATATATGAAAACCGTGACCTGCTGGTGGTGCTACAGGAAAAGTCAGGGGATCACCCAAGTCAGTAGGAGTCATCCTCTGAGGACCATGAATGTATGTACTGAATTTCATTCCTCAAAATTTGATTCAGTAAAACTATCCAATAGTTGTTGAGATACTTTATTCAGAACCGAAGTTGTGGATTGACCGACCAACAGACTAACATTGCCATCCCTGGAGCCATGCTAGTACTAAAAGGCTGGTGCTAAATATGTATCAGTGTTATTATCCAGGGGTATGAGTTTATCTCGTCTTGACTCCCAATTAAAGTTCCCCAAACTGGATGAATATATAGTGCCCTTTTTATGTTTAATATTTAGGGTGTGAATCTCAAGTATTTGGGATGACAGAGACAAAGGTCCGTAGAGAATTGCTAAAGAGAATTATAGTTTTAAATAAGTTGGTTTCAGCAGCAAGCATTCAAAGTGTTTTGCATTCTTTCCAAATATTATATGAGAAAACTTGAGGACAAGCTGGTCTCAGTCCCCCAATAAAGCAGGAGTCGACTCCATTCCTTCTTTTCTAAAACAAATTGCTCCAAGCGTCCCTGTTGCTCAGCCTCCAGAGCGCAGTGCCAGGGATACCACGTACATTGCTACTATTAAACATAGCAAAACTAAATAAACAAAGCGAAAAAAAATGAACTGAACCAAACCTCCACAACACAAGAAAGTATTCTTCTTTCTATTGGCCTAAAGGGATCTGCAGAATAGGTGAGAAAATATTACAGGATTCGCAGCACCAACAAGGCAGTTTCCAGACAGCATAACATATGTTCCAAAACATAACTTCTGGATTTTTCTCAGAATTTAAATTACATAGTATGTTACGTACACAAAGGATGCAAGATGTAGTCCAATCTCTTTGCCGACATCCTGTGAAGAAATTGGACTGTGAAGAGAGGAAACAGTAATCCTGTTTCCTGGAATAGCCTCATGAATAGTGGGAAAAATCTGAAACTGGCAGGTGTTCTCAGAAACAAACCCAAAGCTTGTACCAGTAGCGCTATGATTTATCATCACCCTTATCAGCTTCTGTTGTCGAGCAGTTGTCAGCTTGGCCAGCCAAATGGCTGATTAAAATGTATGTGTGGCCACCCTAGAGTGAAATGAAAGCTCTGACTGTGGCAGAAGATGGATTCATGTGGCAAAGCGTACGGCTTAATACAACGTAATGTTATTGACATGCTCCTATGCTTTATTATTTCTCCTCCCGCTCCTCAGCACATTACAATTGCTCTGCCATACACGGCCATTTGACAAATGTCCAGCACAGCTACAACACATGGAGACATGACAGTATTTCTCCTTGTATCTTTTGCCCAGAAGGCTGAGAGCATGTTTTTTTAAGAGGCTCCTTTCCATTCATTTTTTAGAATTATTCTTGTTTTTGCTGCTTAAGAGACCCAGATAAAACTAAAAGCTGCTTCTTAGAGTCTCAATCTGCTGAATCAAATGTTTAGATATTTATAAAATGTGTGGTTTAGGCTTGGTAGGAGGGGTAGGTGTAGTTTTTGTGTTTTTTTTCTTGTCCTTTGAAAATCTGCAGTGTGCCGGAGTCATGCTGGGATTGCATACTGTGCTGCACAAGAAACAGCAAAGTATTTCTGAGTGTCCTTCTAAATGCGACACAAAGCGCGTTTCACCCCGAAATTTACAGAAGAACTGCAGAATGAGTCTTTAATTAGCCCTCACTTTTACAGTAATACTTGTGGCAGCATGACTAAAGCAGATAAGGGCTGATGTCCAAAAAAATAGCAGACATGCTTGCTTATTTTAAGTCAACACCGCAGGTCCTTGGCAATAAATGATATGTATTTTACTTAGTGTGAAAGTAAACACTTGCTTTGAGTTGATACTGTCTGTGTAACCACCCGGCAGTTTTAATTTAGATCAGTCTCCTGATTGAAATACATAGACTATTAGCTTTAGTCGCATTACTGACATTTGATCATTGTCAGTTTTAGTTAAATAGTAAACAGATTTTAGTTTAGACTCCAAATCACCTGTGTAAACACATTTTCATCATGATTTGTATTTCCATGTCTTTCAGTATAAAAAAATGAAGCTGCAGGGTTTATTTTGAGATAAATTTAAGCTAACGTTACGAGTTTATGGCATTAAAATGCTAAAAGATTGGATCCAATGAATGCTCAACTGTATCTTCAGAAAACATTTGGTGGAGATTTAGATAGCCAGCCAACATCTAGCACCCATTCCTTTGATATACATCAACATTAGTAGCGTTAAAGGGACAGCTGGCTCAAAAATCAGAAATATATATTTTTCCTCTTAGCTGTAGTGCTACCTATCAATCAAAATTTTTTTAATGTGAGTTGCCAAGTGTTGGTGATATCAGCCATAGAGATGTCTACCTTCTCTTGGACATAAAAGAAATAAAATGACCTGGATACTTAAAATAATCAAGATAATGATTCTGTCTGTGCGGCAATATGACTGGCAGGTAGAAAGAAAATAGTTCCTACATGAAACTACTCACAACAAGGTCTGTGGATTATCATGATATCTGCAAAGAGACATTGCTGTTGAGTTCTTAAAATGTCTTTTTTGGCGCTTTGAGCACCACAAGCCGAGTGACATCTATTTCTGTTATATTAGGGACAGGTGGACATCGCTGTGGCCGATATCTCCATCACTAAACAACTCACACCAAAACAATCTAATTAGATAGCACAGCAGGTAAGATGAAACAAATGCATTTTTGATCTTAGGGCGAACTGTCCCTTTAATGTTGTACTTACACATTGTTTTGGTCTTGATAATGGTATTTCAGTGTTAGCTAACGGTGTTGTAAATGTTGGCATGCTAGCCTGAATGTTTTCCTAGTTTGTGTTAGCTGTTTTGTTTTCATAAAGTTAGCTAACATTTCGTTAGCTAATGCTACTGAAATCCAAGATGCTAATTCTTAAGTACAACAAGCAAACTGGCTGCAATTAATCCAGAAGAAAATGTTCCAGTCAGCTTTTTTGGGTAAAGCTTTATCAAAACTTTTTCTTAAAGAATTGAGAGTTGACTGCATGGGGGACAATTTCATGATAAGACAAGAGTTTAAAAAACATGCTAGCAGCCCTTATGGGGCCATGCTGCTATTTTCTTTCAGACCAGTGTGGTTTGAGCCAACCAAGCAACTGACATCGGCATCCTCAGAGCTCTGTGATCTCGCTGCCAGGGCTAAAAATATGCTTTGTAAGGTGAGGAACATTAAATGCTGAAATATAACATATCGATTTGTGTATTAAGCAAACAATGTTGTCATGGTGTCTCTGAGGAGCCAAATGACGTCTGTGTGTATGTGCGTGTGTGTGTGTGTGTGTGTGTGTCGGCTGTGAGGCAACATGAATTATAAGGATGCCAACGCACGGACATGCTCTTTCCTAAACATCAAAACGATGCATGTAATGGCTAAAGCCTTGCAAACAAAAATGTTCTTTTCCACATATTCTCCACTTAACCCAGAAACACTACATGGCAGCTTGATGTAGTTGGAAACTAGCATCACATCTGTTCTGCTGGAGAGGACAGAGTGTGCATGCGTGTGTGTACATGTTAGACACTGCCAGACTAAAATGCTATATCACTCCAGCACGCTACAGCTGTTCGGAATGAGAGAGGAGAGTCCGGCGCCAAGACTGCGAGTCTGAAATCCCATTTTGGATCCAAACGCTGCATTAGTAGAACCTTGATGTCATCCCTCTACCCTGAGGCCTGGCGGGCTAGTTTTTAAATGAATCCTTTTAACAAGCCTAATCAGATGCTGTAAGAGCCAGCTGAACAGCATGTGGT
>JAPZEB010000015.1:8193519-8204700 GCA_029783705.1 Chaetodon striatus | reverse complement strand
CTGTTATTATCTGTCTTTATTTATCGTTATATACCTATTGTTTTGTTATTCTGATGTATCATGGGGTGACGCACCTACTCACGCAATTTGTAATTTAAAAAAAAAAAGAAATGTCATTAATACAATGTGTAATGAGTTAGATACATGATAAACAGATGTGATGATAATAGAAAGTAAAAAAAAAACAAAAACAACAACTTAAGTTTCACCCCATCAATCAAACACGTCATTGAAAAAAAAAAAAAAAACAATACTGCTTCATTACCAGGCCACTAGTGATGCTCTCTTGGCTAATGTAGCAGCCTGTGCTAGTGTGGCAGAGTACATAGAGGCAGTAACAAGAGCGGCAACTCAACTGCTGGACTTTAGTTAAATTGAATTTAGTTAAATATAAGGGCATACGCTATGAAAGGTGGGGGAATGCAACATGGAAATATTGAAAAATTTGGGTCTGTCATGCACAAATCAGCAATAACAGTAACGTTAGCTAGCTAGATAATTAGCTACCAAGACATCAGCCATACTAGAAGTGTTGATTTTTTCTTGTTGTGGTTTGTTTTGTTCTTAATCTTTTATAATTGTTAAAAAAGGGGCCATATTGCATTATAGTTATCATAATATTTAAATCTTTATTAACAATGACAACAACATTTGTGGGTTCCTTTGGTTGCTTGTGTAGCCATCTTGCCAATGATTTATCATAATACTCAGTTTGGAGTGTGCCTCTGAAAAGCCTCCATCACCCTGCCCCTTTATCCCTACAACTGACCATCACTTTACTGCAATTCAGTCTTTAAAACCAGGAAAAGACAACATTTAAGATATTATGATATCTAAAATCTAAGACAATATTTCATCTTATATATATCTTTATAGAACAGTCTGGTAAGTCCAGAAAATTATATTACTTGCATTCAGCCTTTAAAACCAGGAAAAGACAACACAAAATCTAAGACATCATCTAGTCTCACATCCTGATATAATATCATTATATTGCCCAGGCCTAAGTCACAGCAAAAACTACAGACTTGAAAACCAGCACTTTTGGTTTTCCTCAACAAAGCACACCTCAAACTCTGTTCCCCCTATCTTAAAACTTTAATAATTTGCAAAGACTTCGTCTTAGTCTGTGTACTACAAGACCCATCAATCACTTCTGTAGTGATAGCAAGTTCTGGTTCTGTGTTTTGAATTTCATGCATCACAGGTTTTTGCATTCAAACTACCTCCCAACTTCATAAGACAAAGACGGTCCCAATGAGTAAACAAGATAAAGCATGCAATCATTTGAATAATGTTATTCAAGCAACCTGTAGGATTACAATTTGACACTGTGATGCTCGCCAGCTACGTCAATTATGTCAATGATGATCACCATAAGTGCAGCGAACGTGTTGAGTTATCCCGCTTTGTTGCATGACTAACACCCATGTCAGCACCTCTCCTTCCGCACGCTCTAATGGCATTAGAAGATAAATGAGTGGCACCACTCGTTATGACCCATAATGTTATGGCTTGTCCTTTACAGTGAGCTAAACCCATTTTCTCTTACTGCGTTAGATCAAGAATAGGAATTGGAACCCCACAAGCAATCTATTCAAGGGTGCAACAAGCTAAGGGGATGTGACGTGCCAATGCTTTTTGGTGATTTTCATTATGTGTCATTCTATTCTAATTCATTTTCAATTGGGCCATAAGAGCTGCTGCCGTGAGCAGTACAAAAGGCAGGAACGAACGAAGGAGGATCTTGTTTAGCTGCAAGACATCCCGAGAAAGAAAATAATGATCTTTATGAAATTGCTTTAGACACAATCTGACAGCCGAGACAAAGCAAGTGGCTGGCCTCGTTGGAATCGATAGAGCCTCCATTAGTTTTCTAAAGAGTAACATGCAATTTGTTTCGGTGGAGCAGCATAGCATTGGTAATATTCTGCCCCTTTGACACAAAAAGCTAATGCACTCTAGCCAACCTAATGTAAGATTAAACCTACATTTCTGTCAGATGGAAATGGAAAAACGCTCCGAACGCACTGGATCCATAAAGCATGACCGAGCCTGTTATCACAGACACCACATTTGTGTCACAATGGCCTCCGGGCCGAGCTTTTGTGAAGACAGAAAAACGTTGTTTCTAAATCCGTCCAAATGACTGTGATCTCACGCACAAAGGAGATCAAACTTCTTAAGTAGCTATTGATCAGCAAGATGAACAGAGACACGGCGATTGATCGGACGGAGGGATGACCTCATCTCTACCTTTGACAAGGCAGGAAATCACAAATTGAAACCGCAGAAGGGTAAGCACACTTCTCACCCATCATTTCCTGGGGAATGTGTGGATGGATCACACTCAAGCACACTGGTGGGTCACCCAATCAATAGTCTGGGGAGTTAGTTTATGAATAGAACGGACAGAGGCTCAGATCCCTTAAATCAGCACTCTTTGAGCTTGTATATCTTGATGAATACACCATAAACTTGGGCAGGATCATCCGAGGGGAGGTACGATCTCTTTGAGAGATGGTCATGATGGACATGTTGCCGGTGTTGCAAGAATGAGCCCAGAGGAGTCCGCCCTTCCTCGGAGGAAAACGCTGATCTGAGAGGATCTCTCTCCCACCAGCTGACAAGCCGATAGACAAATGGCCTCGCTAGTCTCTAACCTCTCAAACTACTGGCCCTCCTTTTTCTTGTCCTACTCCTCAGTGTGTGTGTGTGTGTGTCATCTGCCAAACACTCCTCCTCCTCCATCCAATCTCCTATGAGTGTGTACACACTCTCACATGACTAATTTATAGAGCGGGGCTCTATCGCAGTGACCAGAACACATTCCCTGGCTACTGCATGAGGTTTTAATTAAAGATACAGCTGCAGTTATTAAAATCCTTCAATCCTTAATGCATTTCCCCGCACATCTCACATCCAGGAGGAGCACAATCTGGCAATCTGCGCTAGCTTGCTGATCTGTGCCACAATTTACTGCATGTGTTACACATTTTATCAGCAGCATCTGTATTACGTTAATGTGCCCGAGGATGTGAGACGTAGCGTCGCCTGTCCTTGCCGATTCAAGGTTTTTACTGAGTAGCTCAATTCAGTGTCTTCAAGCTCGGATTGGTAGGGCCTCGGGGAGTTTTAGACGGCACTTCATGGGTGGAAGGGCAGGAATGAAGTGTGTTAGGTCGATGTCTTTTCTGACATCACTATTTCCAAAGGCCAATGAGTCTCCACCAGTAAAAACTGGAACCCAGAGAGGATCCTCACAGCCAGCTTTTCATTAGAGTCCAACTCCGACCGCTGCCTTTTTTACTGTCCCACAGCAATGCCAAAACGCAATCAATAGGACTTCAGGAAAACTGGGCGCAATAGTGCACACTTTTTTACTGTCTCACAATCAATAGGAATGTGAAAACAGTGCAATGACTAAATATCGGGGAGGGGGGGGGGGGGGGGACCCCCCCCCCCCCCACACACACACACACACACACACACACACACACACACCAACACACACGGCTGAAAAGTGCCCCCGGATGCAGGACTCCAGGGGGTCGTTCGGAGTAGGCTTAGATTACCTTGAAAAACCACCGCAGGTTTCTGCTGCAACTGTGATTGATTCATCGAAGTGAATTAATTAACAAACCCTTTAAGTAATGAATCAATTAAGCAATTGATTAATGTGCTTTACCCTTATGGATTACAGCTGATACTGACCATTAAAGATAAATTGTGCTCAATTTAAATCCGTTTACAGCAGATTACATGCACAGGAATGCTCCGCTTACCTTTGTGTACCATTGCTGTGAGGGATTTGACATCGCTGAGGATTTGCCAAGTAAAACACGACGATTGTGACATTGCTTCTGTATGCTAAAGGAGTATTACTGCGGCATTAAACACATGCAAACTATCTTTATGTCACTTGAGCCTAAAGCTGTGCTTCGGGGCTAAATTCCCTAAAATCCCTCCTTTCTGCAAGATTAATAATAGATGCTTAAAAAGGGAAGAAATACTTAATGACTACACCTCTCTCAGTCATATTCAAGTCGGAGCTCACACTGCAGCTCGCTCTGGCCTCGGCTGTAATTAAACAGTCTACATCCTTTAGATTCAGGTGATGCTCGACAAACAACTACGCCTTTTAACGACTGTGCCTGAAGTGTGCTCAGCATTCTGCTTCTTTAGCACAAACATGGTTAATATTCTGATGGAAGTATGAAACATTCACAGATGGCGCCACGAAATTGAATAGTTGATCGAAATCTCTGCAATAAGACAAAATAAAACAGGAAAACAAAATAGCGTAGCATAAAGAGGAAAACAGTAACAACTGTCAGTATAAACAACAGTTGTGTAGCAGCTCCTTGGCATCTTACATAATCATCTACTGTTTGGCAACTCTGGTGCGAGTAAGCCAACCAAGGAACGAGTCCTATTCCTGCATTAAGGCTGATGAATCTACTGGTCATTGGCAGGTAACAGGGTCACATACTGAAGGCCTGCACCTGGCATAAGGTGTAAACCAAGGACTCTCAACTTGCTTTGCCTGGAGGCCTCTTTTGCAAAACGACAGGAGGCCATTAAACATTGATAATATTTATCAGTATATATAATAAATGAATTGCCTGTTTTCAACCTTTTGACAGTTGCTGTCTTCACTTATCTTTGCCAAGAGGAAATTCAGTTGCAGCAACCCAGCACAGATCAGGTATACGCAGAGTTGTGTCTAGGATTTAAGAACATTCAGGGCCTAGTCCAGACCTCTGTCTAGGGGTCTGGTGATCTTCCCCTGGCACTTTTTAAAAAAATAAACAAGCTCTATTTCGATGCTTTGCGCTTATGCGCTCTGGCAGCTTATTTTCATTCAAGGTACAAAAAAAACAAAAAATCCCAGTGTATATCGATTCAGTTTCATTGCAAATTAGAGAATGGCCCATGGCAGGGCTGTCCTGAATACCATATTAGGGGCTTTGAAGCTTCAGAGATAATTACATGTGAATATTTAAAGCCTTGACGGGATGCTACGGAACCTGGGGTTGTCAGGGTTGATCTGCTGGGATGGCAAAGGGTGACAAAGTTTTGGACAATCTTAGCAAAATATATATATATATATATATGAAATATTGTGGTTCGTCGGAAATTTACAAGAGCTAATCTCAGACGTTTGAGGGCATATGAATGCAACACGAGATGACCAAACTATGAGAGGACAATTTCACCCAGCTGTTGCCAACCATTCCCAGGCAGCAGGTCCTCCTTGATTGCCCGGCCCCAGCCACACAGGACGGTAGCTTGTTTTCCTGCTAAATAAGTGTGTAGGGTTGCCAACTTTCAACAGCAGAAACACAGAAAAGCCGCAGATGGATACTAGTGGGTTGTGTTTTTGTTTAGTAGCTAATGGTAGGCTTACTTGTGTTTGATTCTGTGAGGGATGGATTAAATCTGACTAAACAGAAGACTCAAAAAACAGCACGCACATCCAAAAACTGACAATTTTAATCATATCACCACATGTGACATTTTGGGCATCTTCTTACTTCTGCATCTTCTACTCAACATCTTATCACCTTATCTTGTTACCTTGTCTGAGATTGTTCATGTCTGATGAACGGCCAGTGTCCGAAACATCCCATGTAGTGATAAGATTAAAGTTCCCAAAAGGAGCAGTTTCTGGTGTGCGGACCTGTTTTTTGTATTTTTAAATCTGACGACTGCCACCTTTGGTATTACTATTCAATGCTCTTCTGGTGTGCCACAGTAATGGCGGCTTTCCCAGGCAATATAAGTGTTAGTAAAGGTAGAAATGATTGTGATTAAATCTGCATAGATAGATAGATATTTCTGCATAGTCTTAAAGTCTCTATGCCACCTTCTTGCCACTCCAGGAGTATTTCTCTAGATTCACCCCTTGGGGGTGAGGGTAGGCTGGGGATGGGGCGGTAATAGTAATGCTAATTTATAATCTTCATTTGTGCTCATCAACTAATCAGCTGACTTACGTAACACTCAGTGCTGGTGTGTATGTGTTGGACAGAGAGTGATAGACAGGAAGGGAAGGTGGACTATTGCAGTTAATGTTAATGTAAGTTATTAACAACTCAAACTCATCGCTACATGTAAAATGAAGCGCTTCTCCACAACTGACAGCTGCGGATAACTGTACACAATTCCACTCATCTGTTTCTTTGTCCTTGTCGGACAGCCAATTTAATGCTGAGAGCTGAGGGTTATGACTGTGCTAAGAACACTGGCCTCATTCATGTCTGACACTTGCCACCCTTTGCCACCTTTCAATTTTCTCCACCATTTTAGTGTTAAAAAAACAAAACAAGAATTGAAGCATTCAAGTACAAATTTGGACATCAGTTACCATGGCAACGATTAAAGCATCAAAGCTTTGAAACATTCAAGTTGGCACTAGCTGGTGGGCCACACTGCACCCTACTGCGGGCCACATTTGGCCCACAGGCATGGTGAAAACCATCAGCCAACATTATGTAAAATTAGACAACCTATCAACTGTAGAATTTTCTTTCCAAGCTACTTGTGAGGTGGACACGAGGTGCCTTCAGTTCTAAACTTGTGTCTGAAGATGTGACGGGGCTTCCCTTTCACCACGGGCTATGTACGTGCATGACACCAAGCGCTTGCCACTGCCTGACCCAAATCTGCCTGAGGCTGCCCTGAGCAGAGCTGTCACGCCACAGAGTTCTAATCCAAAACTTTCTTTTTTAAAGATGATCCCTGGACCGCGCCTGAGTCTGTGGTAAATGAAAACTGATTTCAGTGGCCTGATGTCAGACGCAGTATATGAATACACATATCTCTGTCACTTTGGCCCATTATGGCTCACCCTGTGGTTTTACCTGAGGATCAATAACTGCAGTCGTCAGGCAGACCGGTGGCCTGTTTGCGGGGGAGGTAGAGGACGTTGAGAGGCCGCTGGGGTGTGCAGCAGACACGAGGCTTTATGAATGAATAAAAAGAAAATATGCGACAGTACTCCAGTTCAACTTGTCATTGCCACAGAGACGTTTTAGGCAATATGCCTCCTTTTGAAGTATGAAACAGCGACGGCGTCTACTAGCAAAATGGGTACAGTTAAAAAGGAGTTTAGTGGAGGGATTTACCGGGGATTCTCTTTATAACACCACATGTCTAAAAGTGCTGGCTTATTTCAAATCTACTTTAAACCAAATTGTATCTTCTGTCTTCTCAAGCCTGTTTTCTCGGTTGCTGAATATGAAGGATGTGAAGGTGTTTATTCCAAAAGCCAAAGCACTAAAAATTGATTCTGTTACACAACATGTTCACTGGTAATCGCTCAGATCATTCTATCTTAGACAGAGATTACTACCTCAGCCACGGTGCCATGTACATCAAGGAACAGATACAGCTCAATCATTCAGAATTATTCCATTTATCTCCTCCATAGCTGAGGGCCCGAAAATGTTCTCGTGATTTACAGCACTTAGGGAGATCATTTTCTACAATAATGTTCTTCATTGAGAGGGAAATGCTCTAATATCTTAACAATTTAAAAATAAATCTTGCCTGATGCTGGTTTTCACACAGCTATACATTATTGGGGTTATAGATGAGCTGCTCATATAACTTTAATTGTGACCCGCAGGGCGCCTCAGTTCAAGGGCGTAGATTTTGTTTCAAGTTTGGGAGATATATATATGAAATATTCAGCATCAAACACTTAATTTCCTGCATTCTGGTTATTTTTAGGCACAAATTTGTGCCTTTCCTGCATCAATTTAAGGTCGAAATGTCTTTAATTTTGTCAAAATAAAACTCCTTTCATGTTTATCGTACAGGACAAATGCATATGTTCTAAATATCGGAGGAGACGTGTCCCTTGAGTCATTTCATTCTGGAAAATATCTTATAACCATGAGTAACTTATGGTTTTCTCACAAAACTCATTATTTTTTACCTTAGCCCTGTGCTAATAAAAGATTGCCTTGGATCCACTTGAGAATTCCCGCTCCAAGAAACTATTCCATGAACCTGTCAGACTCTCTATTGCCATGTGACAAATATCTCGGCCAATGAAGAGCAAAATGGGATTTGCTCCGTTGCCTGAATTATTGAAGTGGACAGTGTGAGAAATTTATGGCGCAAAATTCATCCACATTCCCTATGCATAATGTTTTTAATATGTTTCCATTCCCAATCCGCCCTCTCCGCATCCTCATTCCTCATCGCACGAGATCCCCGTGTCACATTATGCAAGAGGGGCTGACACAATGAGGTGCACCACTCCCAAAAATACACTCGTACCGGCTTGTTCGGCTGAAGGGGGTGACATTTTTGTGGCCATTGCCAAAATCACCATCCCTAGCTAGCTAGCGCTCTCCCACCTTTACCGGTATGGTAATAACTCAGGATGTGTGCTGTCGAGGGGCTGCCTTCAGATAACATACCACCTGCATACACATCTGCACCACCAGGAATAACACACACACATGTAAACACAGAAACAGACGATCAATCTGTGGCATAATAGAGAGCGGACTAAAAATACATTCGTCCTCTTGCTTTTGTTCTGTAGATGTGATTCACAGTGGAGAGGCTTGTGTTGCACAACCCTTATGTTCTTATGAAGGCATATGTGAGAGGAGATTAAAAGGGGTCTGTTCTCTTTAAGGCCCCTTGTGCATGCCTTTCATTATGCTCATCCCCAAAAGACTGTCACTAATGCAGTCCTTTGAATTCATTTTATCAGTTCGTATTATTAGCCTCACAGCTGGCTTTGACCTTGGCCGTTCCCGTAGCCTAAAGTGAGCATATTCTCAACCCTCCTTTGTATGCCTCTCTACAGCCCCATCTCTCTCTAGTAGATTTCAACATGAACCATAATGAACTTAAATTGCATCTTCTCGCCAAAGAGCAACCAGCAGCTTTCTCCCCCCCGCTCCCGCTCAAAGTTAAAAGCTATTCGGTGTCAAGTTTGAAAGTGAAGAAAATGCAGGCTTAGGGATAAAAACACCTCGGTGTAAAAGCACAACATGATACAGACAAACAACTCGGCGGTGAAGGTCAAAAATATTGCCTTGCCAGTCGACGAGCTCCACAGTGCTGATGGCTTCAATCTAATGACAGTCACCCTCGCATTAACACAGCCATGAGCAGCACTTTTTTTATTGTTTGGTGGCCACACAATCCTCTTTTTGACCTCTGTGGAAAAAGGCTAGCACGCCACAGTAAATTAAAACTCCAAAGCAAGGCTTCGGGACATGTGCCAGTACAAAATCCTGAACTCCCCCCTTGTCTACCATTTTGGCTGACAGACAATTTTTTTCTCCTGCCCCTTTCACTATGGCTGGACATTCTCCTACCCCGCAGTAGTCTCACCACGGTGAGGAGAGTGTTTGCCACTGCTTGACCTGAATATTTGCCCAGGGCCGGAGGCGGGGAGGGGATGGCAGGCCAGTCCAAGCCACGCTTCTCGAAAAACCGGCACAAAGGAAACCCATGACAGTTCCTAAGTGCCAAACTGCTCGCCCAGGGGGGTTACACACATACAAAGGGAATATTAAGTGCTGTTTTTTTTGCCAGGTTCATACAGCACAGTAAATCCCTTGGTTGCACCATTTGACTTTCATAAGGAGTTTGAGCAGTAAGTGTACTCAACCTCTGTGTGAAGATCTCCCAGTGGACAGGTATGATGTGTATTTATTATGCTAAATTGTGTGTGGAAATTACTGAAACATGAGCATGGGGTTTCTGAGTTATTAAATCACACGTCATTCATTCATCTGAATGTCAGCAAACTCAATTAATTACCCTCCCCAAAAAAAGAAAAAAAAAGCTGAACCACTCGCGCCACAACGCAGCCATGTCCGCAGGCTGTGCCATCCGTACAGCATGGCAACGACTGCAGACGCACAGTGCGCCTCTCTGTGTGATGTGTGTGAATGATGATCGTTATTGAAATTCATCCCGGATTGAACATAAATGGGGCAGAAAACACAATAGAAGGTAAATGGAACGACATTAGAAGCGCTTGACCTCAATGTTACCCTAAAGCTAGACTCTAGTGCCATCTATTGAGAACGTTTACAAGGAATCAGCATTCAACACAAACAGAGAAATGCTGCTTTTAATACTGAATTCTCCCTGCACAGGTTGATATCATTTCTCCGATTGATCAAGATGAATCAATCGATCATGCTGTGGCGGATGACTTGTTGATGGGGGAAAACTGCGGGTGAGGGAAATCACAATGTGCCCCATGCAAATTCATCCGCTTTGGTGCTGTTTTGGTTTGATTCGTGTTATTTTGCATGACTAAAAGAGGGAGCTGATGTGTGGCTGCGATTGCGCCGAAGCGACGGACGCTCCGCATTGGAATTACTGTTGCGGAAAACTTCCCATAAACTACACGGAATGCGGTGGCGCATTAAAATAGTGTCAAAGTGCCATGGAATTTGGCTGTGGAGCTGTGAGTGGGTTACCTTCTTTGAGCAGGCGGGAGTGAATGAGGAGAAGGAGAAAGCAGCAGATCGCTGCTCCGGTCAGTGCCCACGCAACTCTGAGCAGCTGCATCCTGGCGTAGGAAGGTTTGTGGCGGACCGAGACAGCCGTGCAGCGGGAGAGACACACACTCCACCTCAGCTCACAGACACGCGCTGACTCATATTCTGTTGGCCGTGTAATTCAGCATTCATCCCTTTCATGCAAAAAAAAAAAAAAAAAATCCTCACTTGATAGTCCGGTTTGGATGTGATTTTAAAAAAGGAGGCTGGGATTCCGTGCAACAACAAGACAAAAAATATGCGCTCTTGATCTTGATTCGCCGCCGGTGCGTCAGAGCAGAGTGGCTCCAAACAGCAGGGCGATTAACCCCCGATCACCGTCTGAAGGGCTGACATGTTTCCACTTCTCCTTCTTGGGCTTCTTCAGGAGTGTGTCGTCGGATTTGCTGGCGCCTCGCGCACGACAGGTTCGGCAGAGCGGGCTGCGCCCCTCGGTGCGTCTCCGTCTTCGAGTGCGCACGGCGGTCCACGGCGATGCGGCGCGCAGATGATGATCACCGCTCTCCGCTGCATGTTACGCACATCTCTCCCACTGCTGGGGAGGCAGAGGCAAACACTGACAACCTAGTCGCCTTGCAGCCCCTCTCGTTTTCCCTCCCTCCTTCTCTCTCGCGCTTTCTCTCCCTCTCTC
>JAPZEB010000015.1:8152842-8165410 GCA_029783705.1 Chaetodon striatus | reverse complement strand
GTCACCAGACTATCACAGGGCTGACACATAGAGACAGACAACCATTCACACTCACATTCACACCTACGGGCAATTTAAAGCCACCAATTTACCTAGCCTGCATGTCTTTGGACTGTGGGAGGAAACCGGAGTACCCACAGAAAACCCATGCTGACACGGAGAGAACATGCAAACTCCGCCCAGGGGAGCTCCCCCACCCTGGGTTGAAACCAGGAACCCGCTTGCTGTGAGGCGACAGTGCTAACCACTGCACAACTGTGCCGCTAAATAAGTGAATAAATCAAAAAGCCTAGAGTGGAAGGAGTTTCCGGAAAGTGTCTTGGCTAATAAGAAGAAGCCTTGCCATCTGTTGCAGGACACTTTTTGCCTTTATCGTGGTTCAGACCTGACATCCATAGAAAAATTTGGTCTTATTTTGAACCGGAGTAACTACAGATGAATTTTACAGATATGATATGATCCACTGAACTTAGGCACGATATTAGATGCCAAACCCCTCCCCAAAAACCCAACAGACTTGTTATCTATGCCACCGCGTAAGCTGTGAAGATCTGCCCTCTATTGAGTACACTTTTCTGGTTCCGTTTGCCTTTTGTTTTTGGCAGAATTGCTGTTTTGAAGCGCGTCTCGGTGATGCACACTGTAAAAATTAATGTACCTTGGATATCAAATGTTTAAAATGGGATACTTTCTTTACCTTTATTTTGTTTAGATATTGCAGGGAGGATGTTGAAGTTGTCCCTTTTCTTTTTATTTATTATTTTTAGTCGTGGGGATGTTAAAAAAAATGTTAATAACACTAGAGAGAGCCTTGCTTTTTTAGAAAGTAAATAAAAATGTTCAGCCCCTTCTCCCCAAGCCAGTATATTTACTACAGTCCCTAATAAAGCCCAGTGCCTTCTGATCATGCTCTATTTTTTCATTCTCCTGTCATGCTTTATTTTTTTCCTCTCTACTCTCGTTTCTCCCTCTCTGCAGATACCACACACCTCACCATCCAGATCCCACATTCCTTTCATACTCCCTGTGCCCCCTCAGTCACAGAGCTAATGGTGACAGATAGAATGAAGGAGGGCTGCCACGAGCTAATCGATAATAGGCAACTCAATTACCATCGTTGCTGCCAAGCCCCTGGCTGATGGAGCGCACCACAGTCAACAGGAGGAAAGGTGGAGGCTGGGGAGGGGTTGAGAAGAGCAATTTTGATGAAGTCCCTTTCAAAGCTCTGTGCTGAGCTGAAAGCTTTTGATAGCTTCTCTCTCTCTTCATTGATTCTCTCTTGATTTCTAACCTCGCTCCCGCTTTGCCTTTATCTTTCTGATAAACTCTCTTGCACTTTTCAATTGTATTTCCCACCGAGCTCTGTCTTTATTTATGTCTCTGTCTTCCCCTCTTTTCAACCATTCGCAGCGTAATCAATCTCAGTGTCTACCGATGATGTGTATAACAAGCACCTATCAGTCTGTGGGCAGATGAGTGATACAACACATTTAGAGGAAGTGTGTTGTCTAATAACCCAACCGAAGCCCCGGCTGCATGACATAATCCACACCGCCATGGGCAAAGTGACTCCCACATTTAGATAGATTAAAGCTAATCAATTAGTACACACAATCTTCAAAATATAAATTAAATTAATCCAAATAAAATGAGATCAAATCATTAGCTTTCTCCCCTCCAGGCAAAATCCAATAATTATAATTGTCAATTTGCAAATTCAGAGGCCGAGAAGTATTTAAATCATGCAGGAAAACACTTGACGGGGAGGGCCAATTAATTAAACTATTTCAACAATTTATTTGCCACATTTTAGCTGAAAGGACGGGTTGTGTGTGGTGCTTGAACACAAGCTTAGACCAGCTTGAGGATGCATGTGGGTGAGCAGCCAGAACGCTTTCTCCTGAAAATTACAATTATGTACAACCAATCTTTTTTTTTTTACCAAACAGAATTTAAAGATATACTGCCCAAATTTTCCTAAAGAAACAACACATAAACATACAGACAATGTATAGGACAAAGTAATCCCTCTTAACCATCACTGACATCACTGACTGTGCCCTCTGCCTGTATTTTCTTACTTTCTTCTTATTTTCTGTGCTTAGGGCATTTATGGGTGTGTACTCAGGTGGGGTCAGGGTTTTATAAAAAGGTAGTGACCAGCTGCCAGACCATAAGCAGCATGCATTCAAGAGACAAAGTGCTGGAAAAATGCAAAGACAGTGAGGCGAAATGCCAAACGAGAGTGAATCTGGGGTTGGCTTTTACATGGAATGTACTTTCTTTTTGCATTTACTGGCAAAGTTCAATCTAGGAAGTGTCCTAACGTCCACAGAGTTCATAGGAAGAAAGTCAGAGTGGATGCTAGGATATACATAGTACTGACTTTGACATCACTGACCGGGGTTCACAAAAATATTTTTCTTCTTATGTTGATATAAAATGAAACAAAACATATTTGCTGTTGCAGATTAGTATCTCATTAAACAGTGGTTCCTAACTTGTGGGTTGCGGGTCCATTCTGAAAGGACCACAAGTTACTCATGAAAATGTCAAGTTTGTAAAAAACACACTTTATTTTGAAGTGCAATGAATTTCCAGCACAGAGTTTATATTTTAAAGTGTCATTTTCTGCTGTAGAGTGAGTGACTAACAGACAGCTACTTGACAGGGACAGCAAACTAGCTTTACGACATGACAAAACACAAACTAAATATATGAAGCTGTGTGGACCTTGAGCTGATGACTGAGGTGAAATCTGGAGCCTGTAGCTGGACCAGTTGGGAACCACTGTTATAAAGTGTGACAAGGTTGCCATAGGACATGCATGATTATATTGCAAAGTCATAAAACCTCTGCTATCCCTTTATCAATTAAAATTATATTACATTTTCCTCTCTCACTAAAGCATTGATTCAAAAAATGAAATTCCATTGACCTTGAGTGTGTTATTTTGTAGTTAAGGAACAAACCTCAGAGCAGAGGTGTGGACTCGTGTTACCAGACTTGGACTTGAGACAGACTCGAGTCACAAACTTTAAACTCCACGTGAAAAAAATCGAAAAGACTTGCAACTCAGTTGATCCTCCAACACTGGCCCAACGGATTGGGATTATAAATAAAATCAAAGTAAGTCTTTTCATACAGTATATTTCAAGACTGATGGAAAAATCTACAAAATATTGGGGGAAATGGATTGTGCATAAAAGCCATTGAACAAAGTGTGACACTGTATGACAGGATGTAAGTGAAAAATGTACTGTGATCTGACCTTGTAGCACCCATGATGACCTCATGTTCTTTGTTTCTTAAATAAAAAATGAGTTACAAAAAAAGACTTGCAACTTGATGTGGACTTTAACACCCATGACTTGTGACTTCACTTGGACCTGAGCCTATGAACTTAAAAATACTTGAAACCTTCCCCCAAGCCAATTTGGAAAAATATTTGTGGATATTTATTCTGATTAAGTTCAGTCACACGTGTTTTAGTGAATAAATTGTGGCTTTCAGAATAACACATTTACTTTGATTAATTAATCACAGAAAAAATAACGCATTTAAAAAATTAACTGATTAATCGCGTTCCGTGGCGCCCTTTGACCCGGTGTGTCACTGGAAGCAACAGTTGATATATGTGATTAATTTAGATTAATTAATCACAGAGCATGTAATTAATCAGATTGCATTTTTAATATTTCGTAAATTTAATATTTTTATACCACTAATTGCTTTACATTTGGCGAAGAGTGCATTATGACTTGTTCAGGACTCAAAACGTAAAGTTTCGCACTTGGGACTTGAGTCCAAAGACTTGAGACTTAAGACCTGGTTCCACCTCTTCCTCTGAGAATGATATTTTCAAACCTGAGCACATAAACCAAACCTATCCTGCTAGATACGACTTCAAGTGAGAAAATATGTTTTTTTTCTTTTTAGTACTTTAATAAAAATGCAACTGATCGAATATGCATGCGTTTCTATTGGGTCACGATTATTACATGCAGCAGAGAAGTAGTGATAGAAGTGATAATGAAAAAGTAAAAAACAAATAATAGATAAGATAAAGCTGTTTTTTTAATCCCCCTCCTCCTCTGCCAGTCAACCTCATCCTTCTTTTCTTGGCCCAATCCTGAACGCATGCTGAGAGCCGCGACCTGCTCCTTTATCAACATAGAGCCAGGTGCACTCTGGGAGCTTCCTGCCTGCCCTTTATCAGCACTGGCTACAGAGATGGAAGTCTGGTTTGTGTGTGTTGCTGCTTGTGTGTGTGTGTGTGTTTGCTGGACGCGGGGGTAGATCATATTTTTTGGGTGCTTGATTGGGCGAGAGCAGATTATGTGTTTTGCGGATGTGCCCGCATGAATGTGAATATGCGAATATGTGTGTATTTGTGTCCTGGCAAAGTGTGTGCAGAGCAGAGGGATCAGATCCCAAGCCTCTCCCAGGGGACTCAGGGAGCCTGTCACTTCAAAGGGCCACGGGGCCCGCCATGCCAGCCAGCCCGCCAAGGGGGAAATCCTGTTTATGTGGCGGGGCCTCGCTTGGCAGGACCAGTGGCTAACACCACAGCCTGGCGCTCGCACAGGCTGCCACCACCCATGCAGGTTTAAATCCTCCACCACAATGTGATGCCACAATCCAGCCTCTTCCCTCCTCACAGGCAAATATGTCTGAATTAGAGAGGATAATATTTCAGGAGGGATTCAGTGCTTTGATTTAAGACCTCAACCTGGAGTTTCTCTTTTTCCTGAATGTCTAACAATGAAACTATCAGATTTGGCATCAATTCTTGTGTCTGATACAATGACTGTATGATATTTTGCCTGGTGGCCTCTTGCTGCCTCATGCTGCGCTTGCAAAATGAGAAGCCCACTTTTACACCCTCGGTGTAGTCAACAAAAGAGAAGAGAAAGGGAAAAAAAGGCCCTAAGCCTTCAAAGTGGCTGACTGGGGAGACAGAGAGGCAAACAGCTTTGCCTTTAAAACGTTTTGAAACACTTTTATCTCATCAAGCTCGGCTGATCACAAAGGAAATTGATCTGTACTAGGGAAGAGGTTCTTCAGTGCACTTTGTACTCCTCAGTGATTTGCTTGACAGGTTCCTGCTGAGGGACTTGGTTTGAAGAGGGTTTTGATGAGGCCGGGGAATGATGTTGATGTGACGCAAATGTGTCAGGCTGTTTTGACTTTTTTAAAAGAACGACTGAATGACTTTTGATGAGCATTTTTGATTCAGGATCCTTTCAAGTCAAATACCCTGAAACCAGTGTTATGTCTGCAGGTGCCTTTATTCATTTTAGCACAAAAATATATATGCTATATATAAAGAACATTTAAAGGTCCAGTGTGTAGGATTTAGGGGGATATATTGGCAGAAATTGAATATAATATAATAACTACGTTTTCTTTAGTGTATAATCACTTGAAAATAAGAATCATTGTGTTTTTGTTACCTTATTAGCCGTTTATATCTACATAGGTCTACATAGGGGAGCAGGTCCTCGTCTACGGAGATTGCCATG
This sequence comes from Chaetodon striatus, assembly GCA_029783705.1. Taxonomy (NCBI): domain Eukaryota; kingdom Metazoa; phylum Chordata; class Actinopteri; order Chaetodontiformes; family Chaetodontidae; genus Chaetodon; species Chaetodon striatus. The sequence goes on along the minus strand of JAPZEB010000015.1, from coordinate 8,159,885 downwards.
TTGCATCGCCATGTTTCTACAGTACCCCAGACAAGACAAACCAAACACTGGCTCTAGACAGGATGATTTGGGGTTTTTTTGCCAGCCACAGAAATTAGCAGCTCCTCTGTGACAAGCAGTTTCGCAAAAACAGATTTTCTTTGTAATGTGAAACTGCTTAAATCAGTGTTTTGACCCATTTAAATCACTGGGTCCTTGATTTCTCTGTATTGGAGAGGAAGAGACCTCTGTGTTGAATTTGGCTCCCGGTACAAACTTCCTGAACAATGAACAGTGGGGTAATCCTGACTGGGAGAAGTTTCAGCTGGTTGCAATTTGCAGTTGTCACCACTAGATGCTACTAAATCCCCCTAAATCTTACACAGTGCTCCTTTAAAGAGGGCCTATTACGCCTTCCCTTATTTTCTGTCATATATATAATGTGACAGTGTCGGATGTTCATATTAGACATGGCCAAAGTTTCAAATAACAAGGCAAATCAATACAAAAGTAACCCCTAGAGCAAAACCTCAAACTTCACACTGCTCTGATTACTCCGTTTCCAACTGTTTTTTCTACTTTCGAGACAAGCTGACGTCAACTCTTGATAGATTCCCTTATACAGTCATCTGCTTTAGGCCCACTATCACAGGTATTTGCATTACATAGCCTACACTGCTAATATAATATTAAAAAGTTTGTTTTCTATGGTGTATGATCACCTGAAAATAAGAATCCTTGTGTTTTAGTTACCTTAGAATGAGCCGTTTATATCTACAGAAGGAGCCACCATGAGTCCACCATGTTGCACTGGCATGTTTCAAAAGCAGCCCAGAACGGACACACCAAACACTGGCTCTAGATGGAGCCTTGTGTCTTTGCATTGCCAGCCCCTACGTGACCTACCAAACAGTGTTGGAGAAAAATCAATTTTAAATATGAAACTGTTCTGTGTTTTTACCGGTTTAAATCACTGTGTCTTATCTTTGCAGATAATTCGGCTGTTGGTAAAAACCTCCTAAACATCTGAATCTTAAGTTATCAGAGAAAAAAGTTGAGCACATATTAGCAGGAGCTGGGTTAGCAGCCCATCTGCTACGAGCCTGATAGCATCTGAGAAACATAGATTTGTAAAATGAAACTGCTTTATTCAGTGTTTTTACCAATTTAAATCACAGAGTCCGTTTGTTTTGGACAAGAAGAGATCTGTATGGATAATTCGGCTACTGGTGTGAACCTCTTAAACAATGAACACTGAAGGAATCCTCACCAGGAGTTTACGCTCGGCACATGTTTGCAACCAGTTTCAGCTGGCAATCTGCAATTCCTCACCACTACATGCAACTAAATCCTTCACACTACACCTTTAACAGAGTGCGACATAAGCAGTCAAACATGAGCCTACTCCATTGCTCATGTCTTTTTAACACCCCACATTTTGGTCACTGACAAACACAGGTTGTGGCACCGACTAAAAATAGCATTCTTTGAGTTATAGTAATATTTGAAATGAAGAATACAATGAGACAATGAAGCCCCCTGTGGTGTATATTAATAGTATGACCCAGTAATGTCACGTAAGGGAGTTGTTCCTGCTTTGCTTCAGTGCAAATGTTCTTCTAATATGCTCTCTGCTTAGCTGTTGTTTTTACCACTTTTTACTTCTCATCTCAAACTACAACAGATTTAAGGTTTCTGATAGCAACTAAATCATCAGGAGGATAGTGTTTGACAACTCTGGGTTATGATTTTCTTCTTGAGCTGCTTACCTACAACGTTAACATGATCCAAATGGTGCCTTAGCAGATATTCGCGCTGGAGAAGTCCTCTTAACCAGGTTAAATGCACGGCTATTTCTAAATGACGCTTTTACTGTCCAAAGAATCACTGAAACAAAACCAGGAAAGTCATTTGCTTTGAATGGGACTTCTACCTGCCGAATCTGAGGTTAAGTGCAAACCTGGACTCCCACAGCAACTTCCAACTTTGACCCCAGACAGCCAAAGGTGGGCACTAAGACAGATCACAGTTAACCCCAACATTACAACAGGAAAACAGGTTTGGAACGTTAATTAATCTTAATGAGGCACAAGTGGAGATGGCTGCTGATCAAGTGTGGACATGGGAGCATTAGGTAGAGTGCCAGCCGACAGAAAAAGGTAAAAAAAAACCTGATGGACTGATGGACCATTTTTGTTTCAGTCTGCGACACCTTTCGGGCCAGGTCCAAGATTATGCACCCTGATACCCAGCAGCCTTGGTGTCACCATGGATCAGTCCCCTACTTGCTCCTCCCTTCACTCTCCCCTCCTTCACTGATAAAATGAAAGTGCTGGTTAACGCTGGCATTAAATCCCCCCCCCGATCACCGCCACGTCACCCCAACCAAGCACATTCTGTAACAACGACTGATGACCAACTGATAACGGAGAAAATGAGAGAGCAGCTCTCTCCTGCCCGGGCTGATGAGACTGATAAGGCCAGCAAGGTCACCAAAAGTTTGCCTCATCAGTCTCCCCCTCTACCTCCCCTCTTAGGGACATCTTTAGCGGGCTACGATCAGAGATTAAGGAACTGGATGTGATGTTAATGGATGCCGCTGAGCTACACTGCCGCATCTGGAACGACTGCCTTTCATATCAACACGAAACAAATCTGCCTGGCATCGGCGCAGTCAGGAGAAAAGATGCCCAGGACAGACTGGATCCCCATCTGACTTCTAAAACTCAGAAAATTAGACAAGCTGTCAGTTCCTCCACATCAAGCATAGGGTCTGGACTGCCCCTGCGTCCACTTAAAACCAATTCAATTACAATGACACAATTTGAAACCACCAGATATAAAACCTTGGAAGAAACTGCACAACATTTGAAATCCTGCTACTTTAATATTCTCCCTACAGGCATTTTCAGAAATGTTTTTAACTGCGTGGTAAAGATCTTCTGCAAACAGTCAACACTTCTTTACTCTCAGGCTATTTCCCACAGGCCCTGAAAACTGCAATTATTAAGCCGCCTTTAAAAAGAATAACAGACAACTCAGTATTCCACAATTAATATCAGATCTCCCAGTTTTAGTTAAACAACTGAAAAGGCTCAACAGCTTAACATACTTTTGGATTTTGACCACACACACCACAGAGACTGCTCTTTTTAAGGTCTCTCTGAGACATTGCTGAACTGGTTTTAATGCTATTTCAAGGAAAGGAACTACCCTGTGTCGACTGGTTAGTCAGCATAGTCTTTAATATTCCAGAATTCTGGCCACATAGAAAAACTACCAGGCATATGTTTTACATAGAGTTATAATAGCCTACATTTAAATAGCAATAAAACACAGCACATTAAATAACCTGAAAAAAGCTAAATGAAGAAGTGGTCTGTTGAACAATGACTACTCTGAGGTTTAGTGGCAGAAGTGAAGGAGAAAAAGGACTTGGTGTGCCAAGCCCGCTATTCACCATCTGGCTTACCGTTGTGTAAACTATATCTCCAGTCTGATCTACAAAGACACCCTTGGTGTGTTAATCGTCTTGCTGGAAAACATGATCTGTAATCCAAGGACCACTTTAGATATAAGTGTTTTTAGTTGCGCTTTTAAGTGATTTTTATGTAATGATACTCCTGTGAGTAGTTGTGCTTTTAAGATTCCAAATAAAAAATCAAATAAAAAAAAAATATCAGTGGTGTTACCTAACTACACCACAAACGCTGAGAGGAATACTGTGACTGCCGTGGATAGGGCGTATGCTCTGAAATGGCAGGGTTTTCAGTTCTCCCGATGTCAGCGTGGGTTTTCTCCGGGTACTCCGGTTTTCTCCCACAGTCCAAAGACATGCAGGTCAATTGGTGACTAGGTGTGAATGTGAGCATGAATGGTTGCCTGTCTCTACATGTCAGCCCTGTGATGGTCTGGTGACCTGTTCAGGGTGTACCCCGCCTCTTGCCCAATGTAAGCCGGGATAGGCTCCAGCCTCCCCATGACCCCTAACAGGATAAGGGGCTACAGAAATGAATAAATGAATTTCCCATCAGACATTTTGGCCACGAGTATTTTCATCTGCTGGACAACTTCACGTGATACCGGCAAAAAGCCAGCATATGCTGGCTAACGTGAACGCTGTTGATCACACAAAATGAAGTCTGGGGTTCCCCAAGGCTCCGTCTTTGGGCTATTTCTGTTCAACATCTACAAGCCCAAACTAGTGCAGATTATGGAAATTAACAAAATATCTGTGTGCAGATGACAGACTGATTTCTATAACAACCCGGTGCCTATGGTTCAATACAAGCATTAAGTAAACCCATGATAAAAATAAAGGATTGCAGGCGCCAAAATTTCCATGACTAAAAAACAGACGACAAAACCACCTGAAATTATTGTCTGTGGACAAAGTAGAACAATTAAAAGTCAGTGCTCACCACCACAAGCCAGGCCAGAAATCTTCATTCACATCCACACTGAAATAATTACAAACTCTGCCTACCATTACTTTAAGAATATATCAAGAGTTAAAAGGATTTGTGTCTCAGCAGGGTTTAAAAAACTCCTTCATGTGAGGGAATTGCATCAGCCCAGTTCCCAGGTCTTTTCACCAACTTCCTGTGTGCCAAAGTATTGACTTTAAAATACCACTGCTGGTTTATAAAGCACCGAACAGTTTCGGGCCAAAGTAAGTTTCTGTTCTGCTGCTTCAATATTAACCATTCACACCTCTCAGATTTTCTGGGTGAGGTATGCTTACTGTCCCCAGACTCAAAACTAAACACGGAGAGGCAACATTCAGTTTTTATGCACCATATATCTGATACAAACTCTTGGAAAACTTGAGATCTGCTTCAACTCTCAGCTCATTTAAATCTGAGCTCTTCTGTTTCCTACTGAATTTTATTAAGTTAAACTTGGCACTATGTATTCATATCTTGCACTGTGCTGTAGCTGCACTATAATTCTTATTCTACTGTTCGATTAGTTTTATTCTATTCTAGCTTATTTTCATCCTCTACTTTATTTAAAATCCTATTAATGTCTGTCTTTTTATATTGCCTTGTGTTGCTTTTATATCTTCTCTTAATGCCTTTCTGTCTTATGTAAAGCACTTGGAGCTGGCTTGTTGTTGAAAGGTGCTTTATAAGTAAAATTGCTTTGCCTTGGCTCAGAGTTGGAGGTGAAATGGGGAAGGCGGCAGTGTATTGTTGGGAAACAAAATCAGTTGCAAGCTCAAAATAAAATAAAGTCAAATCAAATAAAATTAAAACCACACAAGAGTGCAGTCAAGCATGGTCAGTCATTCAGTCAGTCCAACAGTTAGCCACTGAGAAGAGAGACAGTGAACCCACTAAGTTAATATACCTTTGAATATCACATGGCTTCTGGATTATTACAATTTTACTGCCAGGGGGGGCAATTGGGAATTATTCTAAATCCTGTCTCTGATTTTCTACCTGTCCCCTCACCATCATAAATATGCAAAGCACACAAGGACACTCTCAAGGCACAAACCATAAAATGAAGCCTTTTCTATTTCTTGTCCTCCCTTGCCCCGTCCTCCTCTGTCCTGCCTTGTCCTCCCCCACCCTATCCTGTAGCTCTGCTCCGGTATTATCTCAGGGACACTGACATCAGCCATCCTGGTCTTTGTTTTTGGCAGACTTTGTCTAACTGGGCCACTTGGAGGCCACCAGGACTTAAAGCCCAGCTCTGATTTGCAACGCCCAAGATCTTAGTGTTTCTGCCAGGATGCCTCAAAATCTGTCGGGGGGACAGAGCTCTGATTGACCAATGGGTTGCTGATTCTAAGGTCCCATCACTGCATACGCTGATATTGCTCCTGGGTTATTTTTACCACATGAGGCGATACTGAAACTTTGAACCTTGCCTGACTAAATAGGAGATGGGAAACTGAGGAGATGAAGTTAAGGACTGTCTTCAAAGTGCAGGGAAATGGGCCAAGAAAGCATTTCACATGTCACTGGCTTTTCAAACAAACATTTCAAACAAAATATATGTTTAACTAGCCCTACTCAATACGGCCCTGTCAACTGTTAGAGCCAATTTTTTCCATTATACAGACTTGAACTACACATGTATCTGGACCTCCTCCCATTACATACACAATCTCCTGTTTATAGAAAAAAAAAATCATGCAATATGGCCCAAAGCAGTTCTGTCTTTGTTCTCCACTAACTTCCTGTTTTTTTTTTTTGTCTGTTTTTGTTTTTGTTTTTTATTTTTTTCCATCTGGACCTTTAACAGTCAAACAGCTTTTATTCACACCCAGTTCAGACTTTGTTTTTTGTTTTTTTGTTCACATACAAAGCACCTTTATCATTATATTAATTCAGGAACATGATTAAAATATATTTTCTTGGCACAGGAGTATAAATGGAAGACCAAACAATGTTTAAGAACATATGGTACTGGTGTTTTCCAAATTCAGATCTTTTTGTGATATAAACAGATACAGGTAATAGCTCTGCATTACAACTGATTAGCAACTTGCGGGTCTGAAAAGTAAAGCTAATGCCAAAGTGCCTTAAACCTGCATTCATTCTAATAGCCAGCATTGGGTGACTCCACTGGTTGCAAAAAGTCATTTTGTTTAGAAGACTTAAGCCCTGTTTCCACCAAACACTTTCGGTATGGTTCCTCTGGAGCCAAAAGTAACCCTTTAGACATGGTACCTAGACCCTAGCATTTCCACCACAAACAGTACTCTTACATGTGGGTGGGGTTGTTGTCACTCACTGCCATGTCCAGTACTCACTGTATTTCCTTATCACCAGTGACACAGAGGGAAGTCTGCACCTCATTTATCATCCACAGAACGAGGCTGGACACCAACAAAATAGAACAGGCTGCAGTGAGTCTTTCTCGATGGGATATTTAAAAACAGAAGGTTTGTGCACTTAGCTCTTCTCAGGCAAGCTTGGGGCTTCAGTGTTGCCGTGACCCACAGGAACAAAGCTCCACAATGCTTTTTTTTCTAAATGAGGATTAGAATATAGGCCGTTCACATAACCAGGTAAAAATGGTCACAAATATGTCTGTCACGTCATCATGTA
>JAPZEB010000015.1:8139048-8149532 GCA_029783705.1 Chaetodon striatus | reverse complement strand
TTGATTGGCTGTTTGAGATCAACTGATGTAGCTGGGATGTGAGCTGAGCTTGATACCGTGTCCTGCCTGAACTAACGCTATGCTCAATTTTTTACATTGGTGTTTCTTTTGTTTTTTGTCGTTACTTATTCTTGTTTTGTTTATTTACACTATAAAAACAAATAAATGAACAGTTTTAAAGTAATTCAGTCCCTCATTTATATACCTTTGAATGAGCACAAATTCAATAACACACATTTATGAAACAACCTTCAACGTAACCTTTTTTCACATGAAAAACATCTTTAAAAAAAATAAGCAAAAAGGCTTTTTACTATACTAGACGATACTTTCAAACATCTATTTTATAGGTTTGTGACAACACCAACAAATTTCTTCTAGATCAGCTGGATTTATTTAAATTTTACAAGATTACATTGGTAATCTCAATCCCAATACTAATATTTACTGAATAGAGCTTGAACTTCCGTAAGATGTTCGTTGAGGTAACCAGCTGCTGAGAGGTAACGATAACTAGCTGTTCTCTTGCTAATTTTTATGTTCTCTCTCTTCACATACATCCACTCCTCTCAGTAGTGTATGTGTAGTTGAGTGGACACCACAGAACATTGTAGGTTTGACATGATAACGATGCAGCATGTTTCAGAGTTCACATGATGCCGGACAACTTGCCCCACGCCTCCAAAGAGGCCTCAGAAAAACAGGCCTCATTATTATTTAGTAGGCTATGCTATGTGGTTACGTTGTTGTGTAATACTTCAACATAATAGTAATATTGGAAAAAAATTGAATAAGATAAACATTTTGATGTTTTTCCTTATCCCATTTGTGGCATCATCCATAGCATTCGCCTATACTGCTATGCAACGGGCTGGCACTGCCTATAATGTCCTTACAGAGAGCGCCAGGAATGAGTCCTAAACCACTTGTGTCTCCCCCTGTAATATGTAATATGATAATGTTTCTGTAAATATGTATGATGCACAAAGATGAGTAGGTCCTTGGACAAAAGTCTGGGAGAAACTATAGGTATGTAGCACTTTTTCTCAATGTACGGTTTATTCAAAATGTATTATTTTATATATTCTAAAGAATATAGAGGTACTTCATATTGCAGTAAAATGCATTATTTATTATTTTTTTATAAGTATGACTGGAAGATGAACATTTTGTCATTTAGTGGTGTCTTTTAATCCAGTGGTTCCCAACTGATCGAGCCACTTGGTCCAGATTTCTCCTTACACATTAGTTCTAGGTCCAAACAGTTAAATATATATTCAGCATCATATTGTGTTTGGCCATGTTGTTGAGCTAGTTCGCGGTCTTTCTCAAGTTGCTGACCATTAGTCACCCTCTCCACAGCAGGAATCAGCACTTCAAAATAAAAGCTCTGTGCCAGAAATTCACTGTACTTTAAAATTAAAGTGTGTTTTTTACAAACTTGACACGTTTGCGAGTCACTTGCGGTCCATTCAGAATGGACCTGCGACCCACCAGTTGGGAACCACGGTTTTAATACCATCTGGGGACAACCAGATGTTTGGCACATCACAGACATATCTACACTCAACTATTTTTATAGTAATGGAAAAAATGTCACCTAAATTATAACCAACTAGACTTGCAAGCAAGTACACCAGGGTCCAAGCATGCAAGGCGACCCAACAAAGTTTTAAGGTGTCAGGATGACCATGAGGACAAGGCCATTAAGTCCTGGAACACTACAATCATTCAGATACGTTCTCATACACATGAAATGCACACACATACTTCCAACTCCAAACTCTATAACCCAACAGGGACAGGGAGGAGGGAGCTTTTATGGTACCATTCCCCTTCTGTTCACACACAATACTTATGTGCTGCACATATGACACAAAGCATGCACATATATAATAATATATACACTCCATCACTTACAGTACTCACACACTATCAGACGCTGATACTTGACTGCTTCACCCTGGAGCCACCGTTCCACTTTTGGCAGCACTGGTGGTCCCTGCCCACTTTTCCTCTTTACAACATCTAGGGCTATTCAATAAAGAAGCTTCGGGGAGCTCAGAGGAGCAGGACGGAAAAATAGAGTGAGCTTTCAATTCTGCCTGAATTATCCCAGGGTTTGTGTGCTTACCCTGATAAAAGAACAGAGAAGAAATCTATGGCTTATTTAAAGGCTTCTGCATCAAGCTCAAATCCGTCTTTCCCAAACAGGACCTAAATTTTGCATGCCCATGAGGGAACGGCTTCTGCGTTTTACAGAGTAGCGTGGTACATTGTTAAGTGTGACACCGGGTGTCGGGATGTCTTGTTGTACTAGAGCAGGGACGGGCGGTCGGCTGGAGCGTAACAGGGGTTGGCCGAGTGCGTGTCCTCACGCAAAGGTTACAGCTTTCCACTGCTAGCTCTCATTACTCCTATGCAGTCAATAAAGTGTCAGTTTGAGCTCTTTAGAGTAAAAACTGTTAACTTAAAAACGTCAAACAACAGATTTCTGGAGTTTTAATGAACTTCAGGCGCTATGTTCTCTCATGGTGAGGAGGAGATTACAGATGAGCCACACAGGAAGCCGCTTTGCCCTTTTTTGTGAAAATCCGGCGAGCAGGAGGAAATTTGAGGCATAATTTGGGCACAGCGGCTTCTGGAGATGACACAGCAGAGGAGGAGGAGGAGGAGGAGGAGGAGGAGGAGTGGGCGGAGGAGGGATGAAACACTGCAGATCAGCTCTTTACTATTAAAAGAGAAGCAAAAAGGAAAACAGCTCCCTTCCTCACAGTTTACATTAAGTGGTCCGTGCACGAGAAAACCAGTGATGTATAACAGTGGACCTTGCATTTAATTAAGCAGGTCCCTTCAGCCTCTTCGCCTTTTTTTCCTCTCTACCTGCTAGCCTGCATAATCATTTCATATACGCCGTGATATCATCTGCTTAATGCGCTATTTTGCCATACAGTTAAACCTGGGCGATAAATCTGGTCGTGCTCTCCATTAATAGATGCAGGGCCTCGCTGAATAATGTGTGCATTAGATTAGCAGCACTACAGAAGTGAACCACCGTGGAGAGAGAAATACTTCACGTTAATCTCTCTTGGTGGTTCCCAAGGGAGGAGAACTTAGTGCCCCTTCCTTGTGGCTGTAGGTGGAGGGGTGGAGGAGGTGCGCGTGGGTCTATATGGGACAGCAAGAACGATTAAAAGATGGAGTAGAAAGCATCCGCGTGTGTCTGTGCGTGTATTCAAAAAGGTGTGTTCACTCGTAAGACTCTGATAATTCATTTCAGTCATACAAAACCGCTTTCACACACACACACACACACACACACACACACACACACACACACACACACACTCGAGCCGGACATTCAAATGAGCACCTCGAATCACGCTCACTCCGAGCTCGATGCCACAGGTTAAAAGGCGGCCCTTCAAAGGCGTCAACACATTTGCTTCTAAATCTACACAGTTAAGATTGGCTCTGGAGAAAACTACATTTCTGACATTACGCTTCTCCCCTCTTTTCTCTCCTAACATACTCCTTTTCCCTGATTTCCAGTGGGTGAGGAGCGATTTGAGGTGACCTCGTTACGGAGTATGACAATACAACAAAAGAACGGGGTTATGAAATCGAGAAATTCTATTTCCACCCTCCTGGCCATTCATCTCGCTGCAATAGTAGGAAGAGGATTCATTATTTGGTACCCTCTCTCCACTATCTCATGAATTTGCATACTGTGCGTGTGTGCATGTGGGGGGCGCGGGTGTAGTCACATTTAGCTGTACTTGTGAGGACAAAGATAAAGACTGTAGCCGGGGTGAAAAGTGGGGTTAGGTTCAGATTAAGGGAATCCTTCAGGTTATTAATGTAATTTAAAACAATGTCCACGGAAGAAAAGGAAATGTGTGTGTGTGCACTTCAGTGTGAAAAACTGAGTGTGTAAAAATGAGAAAAAGGCAGCAATAAAAAAAGAGAGTGAGAGAGTAAAGTGAGCAAATGCATGATACTGCGTACAGATGTATACGTTTGTGTGTTTGAGAGGGAGTCTTGTGTCCCACGAGCCAGCGCCCTACTCGCTAACCTAACCGTTAATGTTTTGTGTTCCTGTGAGCCGCTGCTGTGACAAGGGCAGCCCCAGTCCCCGGTGAGGGTGAGTGGACATTCAGCCCTCCAATCAGACGCTCAAAGCTGAGTCAACTAAAGTGCAGGCTTAAAAGCGAGTGTTGACCCCGAGGCCCAGAGGGCAGCGCGAGTCAAGTCATCAGCACAGAGAGAGAAAACAGTTTAATATTTTAAGACATAAACTATGCGTGTGCCTGCATGTGTTGTATGACACTGTGGGCTGTGCAGAAATATGTCTGTTTAGCTACATAACTTGAAGGTTAAACCACTGAAAATGCATAAAAGCTTGTATCAAATGTGTTTCTGCTCTTTTTCTTATTTAAATTCTTTATCGACTCTGGGCTAATAATAGTAAAATAGATTCCTAGACACACTTTCACAGTTTTAAATGATAGAAAAGAGGTTCCCCTAGCAATATAGTACTGCCTCTCTACAAAGTCTGGAGGCTTGCAATAAACACATTCAAATTAAAATCGCAAAAATCGATGCAGCAGAGGCATAGAGACGCCAATCGTTGGTTCTAAGTATGGGTCAAGCTTCAAAAGTGCTAAATACTACATTTCCCATAATGCAACTCCAGTGAATTCGTATCTCCCCGCTCAATGTACACATCTTCAAAGTAACTATAACTGATATATCTTGAATACAAACATGCAGTATTAAATGTCAATGTGACATGTGATTGAGCCAAAAGTGACCATATTTGGACCGAAGAATGGAGCTAACCAAGTGCCAACTGCTAGCTTGGTTAGCACAGTGTATTTACAGCTATGGTTAACCTTAGCAATGCTAATGCTAATTTCCGCTATCAAAAAAAAAAAAGGGTTAAAACCACTGAAACAAAGTGTTGGCTACATATTGGAAAGAGATCAGACTCCTTAGAACAGTGATTCCCAACTGGTCCAGTCTGGTCCAGATTTCTCCGCAGTCATTAGATTAAGGTCCCACAGTTTATATATTATATATACATTCAGTGTCATACTTGCATTTGACCATGTCGTTGAGCTAGTTTGCTGTGGGTTAGTCACTCTACAGCAGAAAACAGCACTTCAAAATAAAAGCTCTGTGTTGGAAATTTCCTGTACTCAAAGATAAAGTGATTTTTTTTTTTTTACGAACTTGGCACGTTTGCAAGTAATTCAGAATGGGCCGTGACCAACTTTTGGACCGCAAAACACAACTTGGGAACCACTGCCTTAGAGGGTCTTTTGGCACACTCAAATGCTGCACAGGACTTTTTAGGCGACCAAAATGTTACAATTCATGAACAGAAAACAAACTGAAATAGCGACAGCTATGGCTATGCCTACAATCTCTGAATCTCTGAGTGGTTACACCTGATCAGTGTTGTCACCACGGTAGCAACTGGTCAAAAGATGGCATCCACCTGTCCCTAAAAGCGGCCACATTCTTAATTATGCATAATTTTAAGCCTTTAAATATTAAAAAAATTCAACCCCATACAGTTGGTCATGAATGTGGACAGTAGCTACAGAGACCAAAACCAGTTTTTGTACCAGGTTGTAAACATGTTTATTTCTTCTGTTAAGTTGGGCATTCTAACATGGGGGTCTATGGGGATTTGCTTGTTCTTGGAACCAAGTGGCCATTCAAGGAACCGCAGCTTTTGGCTTCATTTTCAGCCCTGGAATTTGCTGCTTTGTGATGATATGTCAACTTGTTCCCATTTCCCCCAAATGGCCAAAAGCAGTATCCACAAATTTAAAACACGGGCTTTCTATTTAAAGTATTATGACCTCCAGCTAACCCCTGATGATGTCATTAGAGGTTAGTTTTTCTGACTTTAGAAGGCTCCACTGAAAGCCACAAAAAAAATCTATTTTCAAAAGCCGAGGATCACTCTCCATGACAGGTAAACTGAACCTGATGTGTAACATCCGTGAAATGCCCCAATAAAAAACAACTGAAAACAGATGTAAATGATAAACAGAGGTAAAATGTAGCATCACAGCTGCTGAAAATACTGATTCATAATTATTACATACTCCTCTGATGCAAAAATGTTGAAATATTCAGTATTTACTTTTATCTGATTTATCAAAGCAGTACTATGATGCCTCTGTCTCGACTCACATAAAACAGCAACAGCTGATGGCTGGTGATGACACAGTGTGTCAACAGGAAATGGAAAACGAGTCACCCCACCTCGTCTCCGCCTTGTGTCTCTCACTTTGGTTTCACTTGCACTCATGTGTCACTTCAAAAGCCAGGGATTAGGAGGTGGTGGTTTGTAGTGCAGGGAGAGTGAATGCTGCTTGCTTGCTTGCTTCTTGCACACACACACACACACGGATGCACTATAGTGATATCTGTATGCTTGTGTATTGAGATGCTGACTGTGTATGATCCAACAAAACATCTCCCTCCCCTCCTGCAGCCTCTGAATGCGAAGACATACTTCAACATCGCCCAAGGATTTGTTAATTAGCTTGCTAACATCTGTCCTCTCGATGCAAGATGGGATTAGAATACAAAAAAATAACGCCCATCGTCTGATCACCACCTTTCCGCGACAGCACCCATAACAACAGATGTCAACCACCACCCCAACCTACCCACATAAAAAAAGGGCTCATAGTTTATGGGATCCCTCTTTAATTGATGTTAGCATGTTGTTGAATAATGCATGCCCTTCTTCAGGAGAGTGCCAAACAGCAATCATCTGTGTATGTCTGTGTGTGTGTGAAGGGGGGGGTAGTATCTACTTTGATGTGAAACTCATATCCCGCTTGTAATGTCCTTCACGGGGCCAAAGGGAATTGATGAAATGATAACTTCTGCTCTTACGGAATGATTATAGCTGTTATTAAGTTGTACGGGACAGACCCTACAGGAGATGAAGACGAGGGCAAAATGGCGAGGAGTACTCTCCATTCGTTTCTCCGCTGGATGCTTCGGGTACACGGAGCTCGACGTGGCCTCCCCAGACGTTGACAAATGAAGTAATTACATTTATGTGAGTGTGTAGGATTGATTCATCAACCAACGCTCGCTACCAAGAGCTTCAGATTTAATTGGGGAGCTGGTGACACATGCATCTTCCTGCGATAACAGACCATTTTTTATCAGAATGAAATCAAACCCCCCCCCACCAAATATGATGTACAGAATTCAATACAGCCCTGTGTCGATGATGTGCAATTTGGTTTACGTTAAACTCTAGCTATGACAATTACTCATAATCTGAGAGTCGCAAGAAATATGGTTCCTAATTAGTGTGTGAGACATGATACAAAATCATCATTGATATTTCAGCTGTTATTACAAAATGTGCATGTTGGTAAATTAAGCATTTGTGACATGTTCGGGAGGGTACATTGTTAGTCTTCTTAAAGGATCAATTCACCCAAAAAATAACACAAATAATCATTTTCTCACTAGTGCAATGCAGCGTCCTAATATACTACTTATTTACACCACCAATACATTCTGAAGGATATGTAATGCTGCCAGTATTTGATCAACAAAATAAGATACACTTCACTTGTTGCCTCTCTTTAAAGCATGATACACGTCTTTATAACTGTGTTGAGGCGACTTGAAGAACTAACTTAAGGTCAGTGGTGGAGGAAATATCCAGATGCTGTACTTAAAGGAATACTTCACCCGCAAAATGACTATTTGTGTATCACTTACTCTCCATGTGTTACCCTGATTTCCTGAAGAAACCCATGTTTTTTCTCTATGCCTTTAAGGTGAACGAAGAATCCAAAAAGGCACACTTAATGAATTGAAGTAAATGGGAACCACATTTAACAACCACAAAACTATATCAAAATATTTACTTTTTACCTTTTACAAATTCCTGCAGAATAATCCAAGTCTCATTTATCCAGTTGTTGCTCAGTACTTTCCAAACACATTCATTTTCACTAAAACGTTACAATTTGAAAACACGTCAGTACAAACTGTCTCATGCACGGCCGAGTGGCATGCCTGGGACACATGAGGGTTTGAGCTCTGCTCAAGTAGAGCTCAAACACATTCACGTGCCAGGCACACTCAGGGCTCGCTACTCTTATGTTCACACAGTGAGTGAATTACATGAAAAGTCAATGTAAAGACGCGAATGACGCGAAAAATGCAAATTAAGTGTTGCAAATAAAGCAAGTAGCTCGATTTTGCATCATACGCTTATTCGTGAGAGCTGAAAAATCTGAACTTCAGCGACCATTTTGCGATAGCCAATCAGCATTGAGGTCCTAAAGGGACGTATGATGCTGAGGACATACCGGCAGAAGTTTATTCATCAATTCAATAATTTCATGTGCATATGACCCGAGTTATTCGCCCTTACAAAGTGAGTCAAAACAAAATATTCTTGCGTTTATACTTGCGAGTAACGCAATGCAAAAATTTGCATCAAGTTTGGTGTAATCACATTAGACAGAAGTATTTTACTTCCATTTATACATAAAGTTTTGCCGTTGTTAACATGGCTACTTTGATTCCAATTCATGAAAACTATTTGCCTATTTGGATTCTCCCTTCACAGTGTAGGCAATTTTTTTTTTATGAATTTAGCACATCTTGAGAAATTGACATTCAAATGGTCATTCTGCAGGTAAAATATTCTTTTGAGTAAACGTACTAATACCACAATAAAGCAGAAACTCTTCACTTTTGAAAAGCTCAACTCCCAGTAATGTGTCTTGTTCACTCATTCATCCCTTTGTACAAGGACACAGCAACGACATTTCCCCCAATGTGTACTTGGCAAAACAATTTAGTATTATATCAATGTACTTTCTAAGAGACGTGGTTGCCTGTACTGATATCTAGCCATTGCGAAAGAATGGAGGCAAATGGAATTTTATTTGTGGTGCTCAAAGCATTAAAAAATAACATTTAAAAATTCAACAGCAACATCCATTTATACAAACAGAGCCCCTGTTATGACTGATTATCCTGCAGAACATGCTGTCTTCGTAGGGGCTATTTGAAATTCCATTCATCTCCATTGTTGGAGAAAAATCTCAAGCCAAGCAAATAAAACCAAAACAATCTGCATGGCTGGAATCAACATGGCCACCAGATGCACATGGCGTCGAGCTGGCCTTCCAGGTCTGGCTCCAGAAGAGGGCCCAGTTTCCCTGTTGTGGGTGAGGCACTGCAGCTCTTTCTTAGCCAGTGCTATGGGGTCTGGGAGTCTCTCTTAGTCTGGCCCCTCAACTGGGTCCAATTTGCCTTGGGAGACCCTACCAGGAGATATTGACCCTGATAACACGACTCGCAATTCTCAGAGGGTAGATCAAATCATTAAAGTCAAAATGTCAAGTCAAAATGTCATTTTCTTAAATGGCACCAAGCTCCTACAATGAGCTCCTTATGCCATTTACGTATATTCAAAGCTGATATAATACATGGGAAGAAAGCAGGCAGAAAATGTGGGGAGAAAGCATGAAATCAAAAGAATCTGAATATAGTCTAATGTGTAGGTCTCCACATGAAATACTGGGTTTACCCGCAATAATCTGAGCATTATAGTACAAAGGGTAATATCCAGCAGTATCATTCATAACAGAGTGCATTTGCATGAATTTCACTGATTGTGTCACATGCACGTCACATATATTGTTGCCTATAGGGTCCCTGCTGAGAAGTCGTAATGAGCTCTTCAACCCTGAAGAGGCAGGCATAACTCGCATGTTCTGCTGTCACTGTGACAATGGAGGGGTTTATCACTGCCAAAGGCTCAGGGGGAGAGAGTAAGAGCAGGAGGCGCTGTGGAGATTGGGGAGGGAGAAAATATTGTATACAGAGAGAAACTGAGATAGCATGAGAGCGTGCGAGTAATAAAAAAATTACACTGCTGCAGCTCGTTGAGCACTCTCAGGCAACGTTTCCTACTGTGTCCCTTGCAGTGATGCTAACCTTCTGTCCCCACCCCTCTGATTCTCACACACTTTGTCTGGATTTCTCTGTTGTATTCTCTGTCTCTATTACCACATGATGTTCCTCTCTCCCTTAGACTGTGTCAGGAGGTTAAAGAGAAGAAGAGACGGGGATCATCTTCAACCCCGTTTTACACGACAGACCCCAAACCTACAACCAGGTAATGCCAGGAAGTTTGAATGTGTGTCGCCTCAGTACCAGTCCTTTAAATAAATCAAAAATTCAAGTACTTGAATGTGTCTGACTGTCATTCAAGTGTTGACTTATAAAATCATGAAGGGAGGTGGACTGACCAACTGGCAGTGGTGATCCCAGGGTGCTTTCAGACCTAGAGTTGTCTTGCTTTGGTCTGAATCAGGGACTAATTTTATTACGAAGTTGCATAGAGTTGATTAGTGTTCTCACGGCAGCATTTACAAGAGTTTACAAGAGATAAAATGCCTTGTGTGAGA
>JAPZEB010000015.1:8124693-8138029 GCA_029783705.1 Chaetodon striatus | reverse complement strand
GCAGTCACTAAGCAGCTGACTCAACTGAACCACACATCTGTTGTTTAGTTCTGTGTAAAAATACATTGTAGCAGCCCTATAGCGTGACTTCTTTACAAAAAGGGCTTCACAGTGACCAATAAATGTTTGAAATAGTAAGCTAACTGCAACAGATATACAACTTGAAAAGGCAGGTAAAAGCGCACCATTTAAATAGTTAGCTAAAAGTAATGTATACATGGCTGAAAAAGTTAGCTAACGGTAATGAATAAACACACTGAAATAGGTAGATGTAAGTGGTTTAAATAGTTAGCTAAAAGTAATGGCTACATGGCTGAAATAGTTAGCTAAAAGTAATGGATAAACTGCAAATAGTAAGGTAATCCCAACTAATAAACAGTTCACTTTTTGGAGTAACAGTGAAGTCAAAGCCACTGAAATTGATAGCTTAAAGTACAATTGAAATACTTAGCTAACCATAATGAATACACAATTGAAACAGTTAAGAGTAAACCGTTTAAATGGTTAGCTAAATGTTATTTTAATAGGTTGAAGTGTTAAGCTGACAGTATTTGATAAATAGTTGAAATGGATAAACAGCTGAAATAATAAGCTCAACATACTGAATAAATAGTGCAGAGACAAAAGGAATGGATAAATGTTTGAAATATATCCAGCTTCAGTAGTAGTAGGAGTAAATCAAACTGATCTAAACTCTAACATTTTAACTATGTGAAAAATATTGCATCAGTATCCACTTTCATATAATAACTACTGTTAAATTGCATCCAGTTTCATATCAGCTCAAATAAACATGACAGGTTTAGATGATGGGGTACTTGAGCTCATCTGAGTTGGCTGTGACAAAAATGTCAGGAATCACTGATATGTCAAACAACAACAAAGTAAATGGAAAGTGTCATGTTGGCAAACCAGTGAATGGATTAAATGTGTGCTCTGACCCGTAAAACAAAGTCAGGAGAGAAAATGTGAAAACTGATCGACATGTGTGAATGTTAGGTTAATGGTTATGTTTTATAGTCATAGACATATGAATTATTTAACTGCATTGTATTATTTATTTATGTATTCAGTGCTACATTTGACTCATCCGATTAGTGACATTTGTTACCACTGGGACTCCATATGTGCCTGTAGAAATATTGAGGTTACTGCCTTGTATGCAGGCACAGTAGATGTTTTTCCATTAAAACAGGAAACCTTCCTCATCCTCTGGGCTATACAGGGTCTCAAATCAAATCTTTACAGTATATCCCTTTTGCTCTCTACAACAGCAGCCACAAATCAGTTCATCGTTTCTGCATCCCAAAATGGTTGTTGGAGCAGCAACAAGCAATAGTGCAAGATAAATGAGGGCAGGCGCATTGTAATTTCCATATCAATCACGGATAGTGTCAGCAGCTTAACTTGGGGAGAAAGGAAAGAGAGAGGGAAAGAGAGAACGGGAGAGAAAACAGGAAAATAGATGCTTTTGTTATTATGAACATTCTACTCCAGCTATTATTTAATAATGTGCATTTCATATTGAGAGCCAGGTAATGCACCTTGTGGCACAGAGCCAAAGGCACACTGACTGACTGACCAGGTAACTGGCCGTCTGTCTGTCTCCAACAATCCTTGAAACGGTTTCAGAATCTCAACCGTCTCTGACATCCGGGTGCATTCAGAGTGCAGCTGTCATTTAGGCCATAAAAGTCCGGCAGATTTATCTTCCAGAAACATTAACATTGAATCGTGGCTGTCAGCATGTATGTCACCGGGCCTTGATGTGGAGGTGGTGCGGCTGACAGGCTGGCAGGAAGGGAGAGAAGGGAGGATGAAAGGAGGGGAGGAAAAGGATCGAGACAGGGAATGAGGGGAGCCCTCAAGGCCCCATAACAAGTTCTCGAGAGTTGGGCTGGCGAAACTTTGTGCCGTTATCTTGTTAAGTGCTGGAGTCATTGAAGGACACCAGACAATTGATTGAACGGAGTTGACTTCAGCACAATTTCCTCCTTGTGGCGACATGTATCAACCAGGCCATTGGTCCCTATATTCTGCAGCTTAACTACCTCTCAGGCCTCCCACTGTGACAAATGGCTTCTGTCTCTTCTAATGTAATATTTGTTTCTACTTCTGAGAGCCTCTCGGCTACTCCACGGCGAGTCTGTCTGCCGACTGCTTCATTGTGTTAGCTGACTTTATTCCCCAACCGGCTGTCAATTGGTGGACCGTCTGAGTGTTCTAGTCTGTCTGTCTTTTGTCTCATTGCCTGCACGGTCCTTTTTCTCTCCCAAGCTCTTTCTACTGTTCCCTCGTCAACCCCTTGCTCTGTCTCGCACTCACCATTTCTCTGCCTCCCTTGTGCTCCCTGTCTGTCTCTCTTGCCTCTCCTGCGCTTTCGTTCTCATTGCCTCTCCTCCATCCAACTCCCTCTTTCCCTCCCTCCCTCCTTCCCCTTTTCTCTCTCCACTTTACCGCCATGTCTCTGCTCCAGATGCTAGCTGTCTCAGCTCCGTGGGCCGCGTCTCAGTGATGGGCCCCTCCAGGAATTCAAAGCACCATTCTGGCATTTTCTTCCAAGCAATTGCTTTTTGCAGTAATAAAGGGGGAGTAGCTTTAGCATCTCTCTCTGAATGGACTTACTGGCCCTAGGCAAAACATGCACAAGTGCACATCCGCGAATCCTCTTGAGGCAGGAGCACACTGCAAGACGCTGTCCGGATTCCGACCCAATTAAGCCGTCTCGCATAATTTACAGGATTGGACTCAAAAACGTACCATTAATCACTTTTTCTTTGTCAAAGGCTCCAAATGAGGCTCCTATATCTTAAACCCTGTGTTTGTACTTTCATTTTAATAAGGAAATCCTGAGCCGTTACACACAAACAATGCCTTTCTTTGACTGCGACCTGTTGAGCCCCGCAGTCATACACCACTAACAATATGATATGTAAATATTATACAAGCAGTTTTAATGGTAATTAAAGTCACATTGACACCAAATTAATTCACGATGGGACACGGAGCATTTAAGGTGCAATTAGCCATGGAGGCAGCCACGGCGATACTTTGCCTAACTGCAAACTCCAAACACTTCACAATTTGTTCTCACATTAAGTAAATGTCACAGCATATTAGCATGCTATTATGGCATCCATGTTTTTTTAGGGTCTGGTTACCAAGGTGCAGGTAGAAGCGATTTAAAACCCAGGAACGGAGAGAGAAACACAAACAAACGCAGAACGGGATGAAGTGATGGGAAAAATAGAATCAGTGAGACAGAGAAGCGGCTTTAATGCAACTTTTACTGCATCTCAGCGTAAACAAGTGCACCAACTGTTGTAGCTGTTAACTGTTCTGAGACCGTGGAGCAGCTGGGGAGGAACAGGCTGTGTGCTGTTTCACTACAGATGAAGCTATGATAACAAAACTGCAAAACACAGGCATGATGCTGACTTGTAGGATTTACAGTGGCTACAGCAAAAAGCCTGCTATACTTGCCACTGTCTCTTTGCCACGACAGTTTATGCATGAAATAGCCTGTACATGTATGTCTGCTCAGACCATACATGCTCTTTGCCTCAACGAACCAAATGGGATCCTTTTTTTATTAAGCAGTTTTTCCTCATGTGTTACCCACAATCAATAGCTTTAACAAGAGGCAGGCGCACACAAAGTGGTAATATTGAAACGAGAAGCACTGAGGCTGTAATTGATTGCATACCTGCATTTGTAAGTGTTGTGTGTATTAGGCTTGTCAACTAAAAGGCCAACATTTATTGATTCGGTGAGAGGCTGCAGACAACAATGCACTTTTCTCCGCAATTTCACTTCAAAATTATTCAGTTTGACCTCTATGTTTCAATGTAGATCAAAAGTGCTCTTTTTAGTTTTGTAGATAAGCTGCTGATCCTCAGTATAACTGTGGTCCATTACTGAGGAGGACATAGTCTATAGCCAGACTCTGTGAGGCTGTATTGAGCCCCAGCAGTGCTTTGGGCTACAGGCTAACGGCAGCATGCTAACATGCTGATTCATCATTTTAATTTAGCCAGTTAGCATGCTAGTATTAGCCACTTAGCCGCACAATTAGCTTGCCACCCAATTTAAGTTACATACAATGCAGGACTCAACAGCTTTGACTAACAACAGACTGAGGTCATAGCCACACGAACACATGTATTATGAAAACCCTGGGTGAAGGGTGAACTTTCTCAGAAACTGCCTTTTCAGTGATAACTTTAAGGTACCAAGAGAAATAACCAGGTACCAAGTAGCATCCAAACTTCTCCAGTCAAATGTCATCTGTATTAATGCAAAGTTTAACTAGCCCATGGCCACAGCAGCTACAACCCGTGCAGTCTGTGGTGTTGTGAGGTCAAGAGCTATGTATTTAAAGCACTTCTCTGTAGGTATTTAATAAATACTTTAATTATTGCTGCACTTTCAAAATGTATTTGTGCAAAATTATTGGGATGGGGACGAGTAGTGGTGACATTTTACCCAACCGAATGTTTCCATTCACAGGTATTGAATGAAGTAGAAAAAGTTTTTCAAACACGGTGCTCTATTGGTATTGGTACACTTTATTTTTTAAACGATATCCAGCACAAAGCTGAATCCTGCTAAACTTAGTGGTGGTACGAGTAGTGATGTCTTCACTTAATGACGTACATTCTTAAGTGCATTGAACAATGATGCAACTGCTTAGCTTAAAGTAAAGTGAACAAAACACATAGTCAGTGCCTATGAATCTTTGATAAGTGATTGCCACCTGCTAATTAGCACCAAGCACAAAGTTCTGTTGAGACTGATGGGGGTGCCATTATTTATGCAGGTGTCTGCTCATAAACCAAAGTACTGGACTGTTAGTATTGTGATGTGATAACGACACTAGATGTAAAGTGAAGGAGTCACAATAGCTGTGACAAGTCATGCTGAGATTCCATCATCATCCATCCAAACGCTGTTGACAAATGTTACTAATAAACAAGGAATCAACTGCTGGTGGTGCGACAGGAAAAGTCAGGGAATACCCAAAGTCAGTAAGATATGTTGTTTGGGCAATGTTAATGTCAGTATAAAATGTCACGACAGCCTGTGCATAGTTAAGAAACTTCACTCTGCTCCAACCAACAGATTGACAGACCAGCATTGCCATCCATAGAGCCCCACCGCCAGCATGAAGTTAGCTAGACTCCAAGGTGAAACTGCAAACTCTCGGTGCAGTATAACAGATGTTCGCTGTAAAAAATGGGAAATGTTCAGAGAGGAAGCAATCTACTTGTCAACTTCAGCACTATGTCACCGTGAAAGGAAAAAAAAAGGGGGGTCCCTGGTTTGATGTAATTGCCTTTCCACAGTCCAAAGTGTGCAAACATCAACACATTTTTAAAACTTATGGGATGATGGATGCCGGCTGCCTCACAGAAAGGGCCAAGAGCTGCAACCATATGCCTGAAGATCGCTATCAACAAGCATTCCCTTAACTCGAAATTGCACTGTTCACTCATTGCCAGACAAAGGAAAGCAGCGACGGGCTGACACATGAGTGCAGGCTGCGCAGAAAAAACACAGCGCCTGTGGCCACACTGCCATCTCCCATTTAATGTCAATGGGTCCCTGCGCACACTGAAAGAGATCCCATTGCTGCTTAATATTTCATACAGTGACTCGCAAAATTCTTAATATTCTTTCCTTGCCTTACCAAACTTGACGCTTTCCATCTGTGGCACGCTCATTACGCGATAACAGCAATCCCCCCGCCCCACCCATCCCACCCCCCAAATGACACTCATCATAGTCTTTAAATTTTGCAAAGCAGCGTTCTAAAAAGCTGCTCAAATATGTATGCCCATCTCTGGGCCCATTTCCGGGGGTCCGTAATGTGGCTTTCCGCTTTCTCTGTGGGAAAACTCAACAAGTTGACTCCCTTTATAAATTTACATCCCCAGGCCATCGGCAGCCCTTTCTGCTTCTTCCTGACAGCGTCTCCTCTCTCTGTCTCCCTCCCTGCAGAGGAGGACGCTCGAGGCTATGCTGAAAATAAGATAAGATATTCAAATATGTCCGCGCGTTCACCTACAAGTTCTTGTGTTTTTCGAGGTCAGCCGAGTCCCCTCCTTTCTCTCGGCTGGTGACTCAAACATCCCTGACAGACGTCGTGTGCGCGCGTGCGCGTGTGCAGATACGAGCCCGGGCCCGTATCACTACCTTACTGTACTGTGTGATTATGTGTTTTGAGCTCTCCGGGGCGGCGAGGTGAGATGCCTGGGCGCGTCGCACCATCTTTTCTCCATGGATGCCCCCGAGCCGCGGTTCAGTCAACAGTCAACAATCCATCGATTGAGCTGCAGAACAACAGCGAGTCATAAACAAACAGGCAGAAGGAAACACAGGAGACCATGCTGAGAGACAGAGCGGGGACGGCTTTAAGCAGCGGCAGCAGAGAGCTTTTGTCCCTGACAGCAGTGAAATGTGTGCTCATGCATGTGTATGTGTGTGTCCGACCTTTCTGCATTCTTAAAATCTGGGTGACGTTCATGTATGTGCGAGTGGATCCTGGTTTTTTTTTTTTTTTATAACCCTGAATAACTGCTTTGATGCAATTGTGCTTGTGTGTGTGCATCGGTGTGACCTGCCTCCTTTGATGTTATCCTCATTAATATCTTTAATGTATGTGTTCGCCCTTGAGTGCTTATATCTGTCTGTGCATGTAGGTATGTGTATGCATACACTGGATTACACTGAGGGCTGGAATGAATCAGCAATTGCCACATTTTTCACACTGAAGGTTGTTACAAGAAAAGAGTTGTCTGACTTCACTGCCTTTCTTCTTCTCTATCACTTCTTCACCCTTACTGCTCTCTGGTGCCTCATCTCTCCCTCCTTCCCTCTGTTTGCAGTTCAGACCAGGACCACAGCCGTGGCTACATTCCTTAGCTATCCCGAGCTAAGATTAGCATACTGATTAGCTAGCCTCGTGGCTCTATCTTCGCCTTCCCCCGAGCTCACATGCAGGGCTACAGCCTCATGAATACATAATAGCACCGTCGGCAAACAAATGCATGGCTGACAGCTTCCAGAGGAGGGAGCTAGTGCACAGAATACAATGCTTTTATTTATTTTTTTTCTTTTGTAATGTAATCAGAGGGTACTGAGGCATTCTCATGTGATTAGAGTTTCCAACACTGTACGAGCGGTTAAATTGTTGAGCTGTTGCCATTTATCTTTCTCCCTCTGCCCTGTGTTTGTCTCCTCCCTGATTCACTTTCTTTATCTACTTTTTTCCCTTCGTGCTCCCTCTCACCCTCAGCAAGGCCTCTCTTTCCTTTCCCCTTCCCTCCTTCTATCCTCAAAATCTCCTTTTCATTAGTCCCCACCTCTCCCTCCTCTCCTCCCCTTTCTTCTCCCCACACCTCTCTCTGTTCTTATCAAGGCATTAGCGGGGATATCAAGCCACCTCCTGCTCTCACCTCCTTCAATGCCACTACTTCTATCCCTCCCTCCCTTCACCACATCTCTCCCTCTCCTCTTAAATCTCTCTCTCTCAGAAGGGCCTGAGTGAGGACGGCAGATCGTGTGAAGTTGGATGTTGATTCTAGGTGACAGGCACCATATGAGTCATAGCCATAATCACAGCGCTCCCCCTCAACAGCTACCCCCCCACCGCCCTCCACCCCCCTTTTGGCTGCACAACACAGAAGCACTGCAAAGCAAAATTGCCCTTGGTACAAACAATAGCTATACAGTACACACCATGCATGTAAATATCTACAATTTGTACAGTATTTTTCCCCTCTCTCACAACCCTGCAGTAACAGGAGTCATTCAGTGCGTATTGCTCTAATCCACTGAAACAAAAATAAGGGCCACATAAATAAGAATATATGGAAGTAGTTTACATTTGCATAAAAGCACTTGAACATGTGATGCATTTTGAAATCCTTTTTCTAGCCACATGTATGCATAAACACTGCATATGTGTGGATGTAACTTGCCATTTAATAGCAAATTCAAGGGTCAGTTTAGCATATTTTGGCTACATGTTTATGAAAATCATTATTAGAATTGAAGCAAAGGTACTGATAGCCAAAAAAGGAAACAGTATGAATGAAAACACTGTAAAATGTAGCCTAATATTAGAAATACAGTAACAATATGTAAAGGAATACAGTAAAATGTAGTAAAACTGCTCAGAAATTAATCAGAAACTACATATTTTTGCTAGGGCTGCACAATATGAGGAAAATATGCCATAATGTTTGATGTTGTGATAGATAAACAGATATTAAAGGGACTCTGTAAAATTCATTGCGTATAAGTTGTCTGAATGTGGTTTTCAGCATGGAGGTGGCTGAGCTTGCAGCTAGCAGCCAACAGTGCTAACTCCATTAGCAGTGCTATCATAGCAACAGTGCTAACAGAGTAAACGGTGTTAACCTGGGGAGGAACTGGAGGCTGGATGCTATGCTTCCACAATGACAACATCCCAATATCAGTGGTAAGCACTGTATGAGCATACTACAAAGTGGTGGCGATAGCATGCACACGCAGACAGGTGGGCTCACCAAAACAAACTCCAGAGAAGCTCAGATTACAACACACATAAAGGGAGGGTGACTTCATTCTCTGCTCAGTACGCCATTACTCCTCGGTATCTTTACATCGCAAATAATGGTTTGCTGCTATATTAATGCTCTGAAAGTCACAAACCACTAAAGTTTACTCAGTTCTGCTGCTTACAGCATACAGATGAAATGCAACAAACTTTGTTGGATTTAAAAAATGAAATTATTTCTAACATTCTTTTATGAAACAACTTCAACACTGAACTGAACACACAAGGCACCAATAAAAAATACGATTGTTACATTTTAAAGTGCAATTTTCTTCTGATACTCTCAACGATCTCAAAACATCACTTTTCACATTTTTCAAACAAAACAAAACGTTTGTTGTTTCCAGTTTGTAAAATGGAGGAATGGACTGTTTTTCCATGTCCAATATTATTATATATCTTTGGGTTTTAACTGGCAGAACCAAGGCTTTTAATGACATCACCTTGAGCTTTAAGACTGTTCACTGGCATTCACACGCAATTTTTCCCGTATTCTGATGCTCTGTAGACCAAACGATTGATCAAGAAAATAATTGTCTGATTATTAATAATGACAGTAATTGTAAGTTAAAAGCCCTGTGCTAATTTTAAATGCGGGAAACGACAAACAATTTCAACTACACACCACTTTTCAAAAAAAAAAAAAAGTTATCAAATTTTTAATACATACAAAGAAAAAGTGGATATTTCTTGGATTATTTCACGGATTAGGGAATGCTAGTGCTGTAAAGCAAACAAAATGTGACTAAATCTAAAGGAGAAGAGAAAGGGTCAGCAGTGGAACACGAGAGAGGACAAGAGATGATGAGAGAGAGGCGGCAAAAAACTGCTGAGAGAGCAGAGACATCAGTCAGACTAACATACAGTAACATGCAGCGGTCAGCTCAGCTAAAACCTTCACCAGAAAAAAACATCTAAAAATAATAAGAAGTGAAAGAAAAGGGGAGGAGAGGACAAAATTGAAAGTGCTACAGCGAGAAAGAGGAGAATAGAATGAGGAAAATGAAGCATTAAATGGATATTAAGATAGACAAAAACAGGAGTTTGAGCAACATAAGGAGGTATGTAACATAAAGTAGAACTGTACTGGACAGCTGACCGGGACATCGAAGGACACAAGAACAAAGTAGAGGAGAGGGCGAGATAAATATAAAAAAAGGACAAAACAGAAAGACAGCCCAGATGAGGAAGGTCAAACAAAATGGAAATGGATGAGAAGAAAGAGGAAGCTGAAAGAGAAAGCACTGAAATCTTTCTGAGCTGCAATTTCAGATGATTGGAGATTTATCTGCCAGAACGACCACAAGCTGAGACAAAAGAAAAATCTTAAAGGGAGGAAATACAAGAAAGAGGAGCCAAGAGGAGAAACCAAGACGGCTCTCGGGCTTTAGTTTCATATACAAATATCAGTAGTAAGAAACAAAAGACCATTTTTCTACACAGGGAAAGAGTGATTGGAACCTCAGCGTTGCACAAATAGCATTTCAAACTAAAGGGACCAAACATTTCAGAGCAGTACGAGGTAAAGGGTTTATAAGAGAGAGGAAAAAAAAAAATCAAAGAATCACGACTGCTGAGATTATTAAGTTCCAGGAGGGGTGAGGTGTTGCCGGGCAGAAGGTTGAGCTCCTTGTGGTGGGGTGGGGGGGCTCAAAGAGTGCTGACTGAAACAAACATCCAAGCGCCATTGATTGGACACAAGCAGAAGATCAATCGACATGGCCGAAGGCACCATAAAAGAAGAAAAAGACCCCCCTGTCCAGAAGCTTTCGCTCATACAAACCAAACTCCCCCATTGATTAACCTGGGGTCTATATGATTACAAAGAGAACTCAATCTTCTCATTGTGGGAAGGAAAAATAAGGAAAGAGATCAGGGGCCGTTGCTGAGGCTATACGGGAAAGTCAAGAATCATGTAATTAATCTGTTAATTTCTCTACAACACCAGCATAGCTAATGTGCTCCAAGACAAGGCGATTATATTAATCATTAGCTCGGCAGCTAATGAAATAGCTCCTTTTATTTATTTTATTTTTTTAAATGGGCTTATCATGGCTATTGCACATAGCCTCCCTTTTTTTTCACACGTAGCAGACTGGAGCACAGTGTGCCAGCTGGATATCTACTCAAAAGTGAGTCAGAGAAGGGAAAGAGAGAAGGTGTGAGGGTGCCAGGGAACAAGAAATGAAAAGACATCCTCGGCCAGAGCAGTAGACTCGCCTTAGAGACGGAGACGGAGAGAGGCAGAGACTGTGTGACCATGTGTGTGTGTGTGCTTGAATAGATTTGCCTAATAAGGTTATCCTCAGGCGATAGTTGATAGTTGAATCACCGCCTGGAGTAAGACTTAGTGTTTGTCCAACTAAAAGGGGCTTATTCTTAGATTTTGCTCCTCGTGCTGCATGTGTCGTGTGAATTCTTCCTCTTCTTCTGCAACCAGCGCTTAGTCCGGAGACGGTATGACAGATGCATGACTGTCTGACCTCAGTAAGTGAGTCTGACAGCAACACAGCCCTCAGGACAGAGATGTGTGTGTGTGTTTGTGAGAGACAGAGAGAATTAAAGGGAGCCACAAGAGACTTAATTAGGCCTCTGGGACACTTGACTTCAACCTCCTGTCCAAAGAAAGTGTTTCCACAAGACAAAAAGACACATTTCCTTCTTATCTGAGCCCCCCCCCCCCTCCTCTGTGTCATGCCTGTCTGTTTGCATGAGTGAGAGCAGGAGAGGAAGAGGGGGGTTTTAGTGTGTTAATAGAAAAAAATGAAACTAGTAGGATCAATAAGCAAAGGAAAGCTAAGGAATTTTGTTGTCAAAGCCCCCCCTCCCTCCCCTCCTGACACGGTCACCCACTGCGCACCAGCGTTTGTGCCCAAATGCCGATATGTGTGGTCGCTAAAAAAAAAAAAAAAAAAAACGCACAGAGAGCGCTTACCGCAGTAGAGAACCAGCAGCGCTGTCAGAAGCACCACAGCCCAGAAAGTTGACGACATCCTCGGCCAGCGACTGGCATCTTTGCGCCTCGTCAACCTTGACACCGAAGCCATTGAACAAACGGAGCACTTCCTCTTTGAAGAATGAGAGAAAACAAAAAAAAGCAAAAGATGGTAATCTCACAATCCAGCTCGGCCTCTCACAATGCTCATATCTCCGCGTGTAATCCCACAAAAAGACATGTCAAGATCGAGCAACTGATAGAAAAGCACTGTTTCTTTTGCTCCTTATAGTCGGATTGCCGGTGCGCAAAAGAAAAGGTCACATCTTCCTTAGGAATCCCAGTTGGAGAATAAATAAACGCAGGGTTGGTTTTTTTTCTACTATTCACCACAAACACAAGTTGGCAAACGTCCCTTTAGTTGTCCCAAAGTGTGTTAACCTCAATTTCCGTCCTATATTTGCAGTGTGAGGACGCGCGGTGCGCTGGCGCCTGAAGATTGCCGTTGAGTTAATGCTCAAAGTGTTCAATCATCTATACCGCAGCGTCGTTAAAGCTCCTTTCACCTGTGGTAGGTTTCCTCGATTCTCTCCAGCATCACCAGCCTCACCAGCACCGACGGCACAGCCTCAAGACTGGGCTGGGAAAATAAACGCGGGTCCTATAATAAAAATCCGCTGAGAGAAAAAACGCCTGGATGGATGAAGGAGGATCGGTGGTAAAAAGAAGAAGAAGAAGAAGGAGGAGAAGGGGGGAGAAAAAAGTCCTCTTGGTTTGGGAAGGAAGTAGATGAGGATCACAGCATGCTTGCAGGAGGGAACGGAGGATGGAGAATGGATGGTTAGAGACAGAGAGACTGTGGGAGAAAGGAGCGGGAGGAAAAGTGCGCACTGTGCGACTCCAAGTGATTTTTTTTTTTTTCCAAAGTGAAACATTCAGATAATCGATAGTACGTCAGCAATAAGCCTCTTGAGGTCGCGGTTTACAGTCATATCACAACAGCTCGATGCTGAACGCACCAGGAGCCGCCGAGCATCATATAATCAGTGTAAATCACGGCTCAATAGTGTGCATTGATTTTATATATTGTACATGCTGTATGTCTGTTTGGTTTTTGAATCGATATTGACTCAGTGATAATTGCCCACCTACCGTATATCCCCCCTGTAAGAGACACATCATTCAGCCATGCACATAATTAGCCTGAACTGTGTTTTTTCTCTGAAGCAAAGACAGGCCCATGCGTTTTTTCCACTATTTTCCTGTGGGATCAAGGTGCGTTTGTCCACAGCATTTTTCCACAGTACATTTTAAGGATGCATGTTTCAGGCAGGGCTCTGAAACAGTCACTGAACAGTTAAAACCATCATTTAGAGCACTAACTACAATTTTAAATTGACTATATTGCCATTTTGAGCCCAGTTATGTATGTTAGTTACATACAAGTTTTCTGTTGCTGGAAGGTAAAAACTACTCTGTAAAACATGTATTTTAGAAAATGCACTTTTACTCTACATGTGTACTTGCATTTGACGCCATTTTAGTTTATTTTCCGCTGTATTTTAGAGGCAAATATACGCAAAAACTTCGATTAAAAGGCCAGCTCAAGTAAACACCTACTAGCCTGTTATGGCTACACATTTTGATGAATAAAGGCCTGTCTTAATTAAGCCTGGGCTGGTTGCCAAGCAGGTCTTTTTTTTTTTTTTTTTATAGAGGATCTTTGGATGTATAAAACCAGGTTGCTGACTACTTCAAATTATGTGTCCATTCCTCAGTTACACTGTACGTTATTCATA
>JAPZEB010000015.1:8089531-8103254 GCA_029783705.1 Chaetodon striatus | reverse complement strand
GCTCGCTGAGGTGACAGGAAGTGACAGGCGTTCGCTGCCCGAGGTCCTAACTTTCCAGTCAAGTGGCCGAGCGCCCGCAGGGCACGAAAATCCAATACATGACTTATGAAGTGTCACGGCTGCCGCTGTGAGTCACCGTGAGGCTGAGGACCAATCAGAGCACGGCGGAGAGGTCGTCAGGTCAGGCGGGCGTCACTTGGAAACACCTGGTGACACAACTGAGTCCAAACTGATCAGACATCAGTGATCACTCACTGTTACTGTGTCAGTGATTAATTACTAGTTTAATCTGTGACATAAAAGTCGACCTGAGCTCTCAGAGACGTCTCTACATGTCAGTGTGAGAACTGGAAACCAGTACAGTCAGCTGCAGAGGTCTGGTCAGACTGGTTCTGGACACCGAGTGTGTCAAACCAAACCTCAGTGTAGAAATGACGTGTTTAGAGCAGGTCTGGACGCTGCAGAGCGAGAGCTGATTGTGATGCTGCTGCTGTCCTGAACAGAGCGGAGCAGCATCTCCCCGCTGACAATGAGAGGCGAGGGGGGAGTCAGGGGGGAGTCAGGGGGGAGGTGGAGAGGTGGGAGGAGGATGTCGGTACAATGAGACCAGTGTTACCGCGATGTGGTCTCCATTGTACCTCTGAGCTCAGAGGTGTCTCCACTTCCTGCTCGCAGCTTCACTGAGAAAACCACCGAGCGCTCTGAGTGGGAAACAAGCTCCCAGTAAAACCTGCTGGTTTCAACACACACCAGTTCACGTCCTCAACTGGAAGAGCTGGAGTCAGATGTCCTCACAGAGAGAGACACCTGAGGACGGGACACTTTATTAACCCTCTGAGATCATCTCACAGTCATTATTATTATTAGTGTTAATAAATGGGGGTGAATGTCGTCGTCAGAGTGGAGCTCAGGTCAGACGAGTGTTCAAGATGCTTCTGAAGAATTATTTCATCATCAAACTAAAACAAAGATTTAAAACATTTGAATCTTGAGAACTGAAAGGATTTACTGATCAATGTACTCTCATAGAACGCTTCGTACACCCCACGAATGACGTCACGTGCTTAATGTACAGTTACGAAGGTGAGGTTTAGAAAAAGAAACACGATGAGAACGCATCTGAAATGTCTTAAAGTTCACACGAATCTGAACATACGACTCCAGGGGAAAGTCCAGTTTTTAGTGACCCATCCACCACCGCAACCTGCCCCCTTAACTGGGATTTATACTTGTGCGCAGCTACACCGTAGCCTACACCGTTGTGAACATTTATACTTGTGTGGTGGTGTGTCTGTCACTCTGCAGTTACACCTCCAAAACACTAGTCGGTGGCGGAGGTTTCTGTGAAGTGCTTTAAAGTTTAGTTGATTCAAAACACACATTAAACACACATTAAACATGGCTTAATAGAGACAATTTCAAACACAAGAACACAAATCAGCTTCACTATAACTCGCAGCATTCACAGACAAAGCATTTGTCTTTTGCTGGACACATTTCCCCCACAAATACAACATGCTAATGTTTTTCTCACAAGCCTATGGCATTTTCCACTGTATAAATTAGCTTAGAGGCTAGCAGACTCTTCCTCTACTCATATGAACTCAACAGCAGCATTTACCAAATGCAATATTACAAAATGTGGCTTTGTTACAGCTCACAAGGCAAACAACTGTCTTATACTAAAAACGTTTTCCAAACAAATACAACATGCTAACGTTATTAGCACCACCCTATGGCATTTTGCATTGTAGAAATTTCTACTCATATGAAAACAGAAAAAAAAAAAAAAAAAATCACATACAAAGCTTAAAATGCTATTTTTGTGGGTGCTTTATTGTCTTGTTGTTTCTTCAGCTTATAAAAATAGCCAGGCAGTGTGGGTCACTGCAACGTGTAGTTACATTTCTATGCCAGTATGGCGTTGATTTAACACAGAAGTTTTAATCCTGCTTAACTATTCAATTAATTTAGAAGTAAAAAAAAAGGTATGGCTCCTGTGGAATAGATTCTGTCGTATATGGATTCAATTTTTCTTTTAAAGTCTTTTATTTTTCTATTTTTATCGTAAGAAAACATCTGACAAAAATTTGATTTTTGGGTTGTCTATGCCTTTAGTAGTAGCTAGGTTTGTGTTTCAGTGTTCATAGTAACTTTGAAGTAAAACTCTAAAGGTAAGAAAGTAAACTGTATTGAACTAGCTATAGCAGCTTACATTAATCTGCAGCATCTCCACTGGCTTGTATGATGCACATGAGCACAGACTTTAATGAGAACACAAGCCAATGAGATGATGGGAGTGAAGCAGACAGACGAGACAGCTGATATGAAGGTTAAGAAATGATGTAGTCCAAATTAGGGGCGTCCAAGACCATTTTACAAGATTCTGTCTGGCATAAATATGGAAATAATATTCTAATAGTTACAATTAAGGATAAGAAGGATATGTAAAAGTTCAATTTTAAGGGCACCATTATGTTTTTTTTCCACTAGATGGGCACTCTCAGGGGCACTGCTCACCTTTGTTTGTCTTTGGGCCACTTTAACATGTTTCATCTAAGGTATCTCAACTATGACATATTGTAGTAGCTTAGTTTTCTTCCACTGATGTATTCATGATCACATTTGCATACAAAATTGATGGTATAAAAATGACAGGGATATTGGCAGTAAAGTCTGGGCAGCCTCTGGGCAGCACACCACAGATGTGTCACCTACAGCAGCTTAGATACACACATTTCGGGCTGTCAAAATTACTAGCAGGTATGTTGTATTTCAACTGGGGGGACACTCATTTAAACAATGTAAAGCATGAAATATAAAATGTAGATTTGAAATTTTGCATGTTTCAAAGAACCGGGGTTATACCAGTAACCCCATTATTTTGGCTGTAGGCTTTATTACTACAAATTAGGCTGGATATTATGAACATCGTAAGCAATAAGTGGTTGTGTTTCCACCAACAGCAGCGGGAGGGGCGGTGCAAACAGTTTCATTTCCTTAACAAGCCTTCTTAAGGGCAGAATCAACACACTTTGTTGCATTCTTAAGGATCCGACAGCAGGTTTACATCGAAGCTGAAGGCGGCGCCCCTGGAGAATCACTCTCCCGCTTCACACAAGATGACAGAGCACAGCAAACACCACTTAACGGCAACAGCAATGTGCCGCAGGTGGGAAGAAAAGGCAGTGGTAGGAATCCAAACACAGCTGGATGTTTGCATCAGCGTCAGGAGAAGCTGGAAGCGGGCAGCGTTCTACAGGTGCAGCTAATTGGATTGATAAAGAGGATAGTGATTAGTGATTGGTTCCTGGGTGGGTAAGTGAGAGGAGTGGTAGCTCTAGGCTTACTTGATTGGATGAAATTAATCAGGAGGAGGTTTCCTCTTAGAGTTAAGCTGATAAGATAATAAAGGGAAGCAGGGAGATATTTGAATGGAGAGAAGCCAAGAGGCTGAGAGGGTGATGAATGAAGGAAACGATGAGCGTGAATGAAGTACAGTATATCAAGCTGCATGTCAGGCAATATATGTCACATTTATAACATGTTGTCATTGTCAAGGTGTACTTGGATGAGCCCAATATGATTTTAATGCCAAGCCTCGGGGCCTTGGTGCTTGACAGTGCTTGAAAGAGAGGTCTGCGTGGGGTGGGCCGGCCCACAGGTTTGCAGGGCCCACGCGTTCTTTGTTCAAGGCTGCATGTGCACAAAGCAGGGCACGTTTTAATGCACAATCACGGTGCCAGAAAAAGATAAAAAAAAAATAACAGGTGCTCATCAGACTTAAACAGCATTCGGGATGTCTATTAGAGCTTTTCAGTAAGGGCTTAAAACTAACATGACATGTGATGGGAATTGTTGCAGAATACCAGCTGGTGGGAGGACTTGGTACATGGGGCTGTGGAGGCGGGTGGGTGTAGAAGAACATCCTATGAGTGTGGGCTGTTATGGTGAAAAAAATCAAAGCAAGCGTCTTAAAAAACAGAACTGTAACTTGAATCCTTCCTCAAGCACAAACTGGAAGAAACAACAGTAAAAAAACGACAGAACAGAGCATCAGTCTGTGGTTGTAGATGTCTTGCAATTTAAAAACACATCATTTACTGTGCTAATGATTGCTTATTGGAGCTACTGTAGTGGCTGTATTCTGGTGCCGCGTGTGCAGTCACGTTCAGACAGGTTGTAATTTCCCTGTCAATGTGAATTCTGCAAAAGTGTTTCTGATTTTAATGGACCACGTGCACACACTGGGTATCCACAATTTTTCCTTTGAAGTGAGTGATTAGATTATACTAAATGTTTATCGTTAACTCTTATTCCAATCCCATTTCAACCTCCACATAAACCCATATCTTAAAGTTCAAGTCATTTTGTAGGACTAAAGGGGATATTTGAAATGAAATTTAATATAATAGGTGTCTATACTATTTTGTTACGTTAGAATGAGCCATTTATCTCTACAAAGGAAGCGGGTCCTCGTCCACAGAGTTCGCCATGCTGCACCGCCATGTTTCATTGGCCCAGAATGGACAAACCAGACTCCGGTTTTAGACAGGGCCATCCATGTTTTCACATCAGCCACCATAGTTAGCAGCCCCTCCATGACAAAAGCATTGGAAAGATTTTTAAACGTAAAACTGCTTTATTCAGTGTTTTTACCAGTTTAAATCACCAGGTCTGTTTGTTTTGGAGAGGAAGAGACCTCTGTGGATAAATCAGCTCTTGGTGAAAACTACCCAAATGTCTGGATCTTAAGCTATCAGAGAAAAAAGGTGAGCGGCTCATCTCGGACATGCCAAACAGCATCGGAAAAACACTTTTGTTTTCTCTACTTGAAACTGCCTCATACAGGTCTGAGGAGATTTCTGTGGATAATTCAACTCACAGTAAAAACCTACTGAACATCTGGATCAGAAATAATGTGAGAACACTTTAAGCTGTCTGACAAAAATAAGTGAACACAACTTTGAAGGTGCTGGGCAAGTGGGCTGTCTGCAATGTGTTGGACATTGTAGTGAAAACACTGATTTGTAACATGTTTTTACCAGTTTAATTCACTGGGTCTGCTCATTCTGTAGAGGAAGAGACCTCGGCGGACGATTCGGCTGTCAGTAAAAACCTCCTTAACTTTTAACTTTGAAGGAATTCTAACTGAGAGAAGTTTCAGCTGGTTAAAAATCTGCAATCCTCACCACTAGATGCCACAAAATCTCCCTAAATCTAACACATCAGACCTTTAATGTAAAAACTTTAACCTTAAAGCTGCACTTACTAAGATTTTTACATCAACAATGAATCAAATGGCCATGTATAATTTGAAAGAGGTCACTCATAGGAACAAAAGCACAGTGAATAATCACCAACCATTCCCCTCAGCTCTACAGAGTATTTCAGCTTCTTTCAGCTCATTGTTTTGATTTTTCAGCGAAATTTAGCTTGCGTCAACCTTGTTTCCAGCCGCAGCAGACAGCTATAAACACACTCTACACTACCTGCTCAGCACCAAATAGCACACAGACTAGGTTCGCAATTAGCTTGTGGATGTAGCATCAAGTAGTTAGGAGCAAAAACTGCATGCGGTTTTTGCAGAGGCAAAAAAAAAAAAACTGCACAAAAACAGAAGTGAATATTGAACTCACAGTTTTGGCTACACTGCAGCATGAGAGGCTGGCCCTACAATCACGAAAATGACTTAGTGAGGGATACAGTCACACTATTGGTTGCAGTAGGTGATCATCATCAGTGTTGGTGTTTCCCCATTGGCTGTTGCTCCCTTAAAGGACCAGTCCAGCGTAAAATTGATCTGGGGTGTATTCCTGGATGATCCCAAGTTGAAACGTGCCTTGGGAAGCAAAATCATGGGAATCGGATGTAGCGCTGGGTAGACAGCTTCAGCACATACTAGCCGAATGGCTCAAATGGCTAACTCCAAGGGCATAGCGCAGAACCCCACGAAAAGGCTATTGTTTAACCCACTTCCAGTGCACAGAATTGCACCATACTTCGGTGGTCGACTGCGACAGGCCCTAACGTCAAACTAAAAACATCAGTTACTTCTGCGGCTATTCTCGACCTAGATTGAACTGCCTGCCGCCGCCATCTTGGAAAGTCAATACAAGTCGAATGACACACGTGACGTAACGTGATCTGAAGATGTGGGTTGTACTCTCTCATCTTCTTCCCACAGCCGGGAGAAGCACACACACAAACCATCTGTCTGCCTGTGATGATTCCTCCACTCGTCGCTCATCTGGCACAAACTCTCATCCAATCTTGTTCGACTTCATCGATCGACTTGTATGGGCTTTCCAAGACGGCGGCAATGGTATGTTGAATTCTGGTCGGTAATGCATGGCTTTGTAAACAATCTTTTTAAATAAACTCCCTGATAACCTCAGAAGTTCTTGATGCTTTTGTTTGATGTTAGGGCCTGTCGCAGTCGACCACCGAAGTGTGGTGCAATTCTGTGCACTGGAAGTGGTGTAAACGATAGCTTTTTAGTGGGGTTCCGCACTATGCCCTTAGAGTTAGCCGTTTGAGCCATTCGGCTAGCATTCGCTGAAGCTGTCTACCCAGCGTTACATCCGATTTGGAATACACCACAGTTCAATTTGACCCTGGATTGGTCCTTTAAGATGAATAGGTGCTGAAAGAGCTGTGGGCACTGTCTGACTGCCGTTATAGTTCTCTTAAACAGTCTCTTTGGGTGTACACAGCCATTCATTTTTATGACCCCTGTTCATTCATTTCAAATCTGTTGCACGCTACAGTAGATACAGTACACCATGTCAACTTTATAAGACAATATCAGTAATGTTGTTTTTACCCTTAAGTGGATAAAAAATAAATAAGTGCAGCTTTGATCTAAATCCAAAGTCCATGTTCTCATTCTCAACACACCACTTAAAAAGCAAGGGTTGTAAAGATGTATTTACTTGGGAAGATTTTCTTTATATTCTTATGCCCATGAAAACATCTGGACCTCATAACTATAGGAATACAAGAGTGCCTCCAAACACACACAAACACTCTACGGTCCACTCTAACACACTGTGGTAGACCACATGCACGCAGCAGGGAAGTCACAGAGTAATGGGACAATCCATCACCAGCGGCTGCATGCTGCTGTATGGTCTTAGTCAAAGAAACCCACCCATGGAGACACTGAGGCAGCAGGCTGGAAGGAAGCAACCGCAAGGTAGCGATTTAGAGACCAGAGGTGATAAGTGGTGAGTGGGAGGAGGAGGAGGCGGTGGCAGGAAATGTTTGCCAAATTTTGTTGAGTGTTTTCTGGAGGGGTGTGTTGGTGTGTGAACTGGATTTTCTATTGTATCTTTGTGTGCCATTAGTTCACAGCATATGTCAAAAATCCAATATTAAATCATACAGATTGAGGTCTAAATATAATAAATATTTCAAGTTTTTTGTTTTAGAATTATTTCTTATAAGTATTTTTACTGTTTATTGTGTGCTCTCTCAATTATTTACACCACTTGAGGCCAGCCCAAATTAGGCCCCCTCTTCAATATCACTGATTACTGAATAAAGGTTTTAATAAATGTATGAAAGCCGGTCTTAAGAGCCTCAGTTACAAAGGACTCAAATGAAATAATGAACACTTTCTTGAACAGTAAATGACAAAAAAAGCAGCAATAATAACTAGCAGAGTTTCATACTGCTTCAATAGACCAGATGGGACTTTTTTTTCTCAACTGATTTAATCTGGAAGCTAAAATTTAAATGTAACCACAGAGTGTGACCCGTTTTCACAGAACACCTGATAAGACAAAGCATTAAATATGAAAAAAGTCACTCTGAGGTGACTGTGCAAGTACAGCAGCTGGTACAGCACAAAAAAGTGGTGGAACAGAGAGAAAACAGAACAATGAATTGATTCATAAAAAGTATTGTGTAAGCTAGTACAATTATTTTATTGTTAAAGGGATACTTTGTTGATTTTCAACCAGCTTTGTACCATAACTGCAGTGAACGTCACTCCATCTTACCAGCACCCAGATTTCCCTGCTCACCCCACAGCTCTAAGGCTGCTGGTAGAACTACAGATTGTACTTTTTCATACGCCCCCCCACCACAGACACAAAGAGTTTCGAAGCAGATCGTCAGAGAGCCGCCCCTATTTTCTCAAACCCCTATCAACCTGCCAGACTAGGCAGTACTGCATTGTCAACTTCTTGCTTAAAATGTCTTCAGAATCATATTTCAGTGCACTGTTTGGCTGTAACTCGAGAGTCTTGTCACCTCACAGCAAGAGGGTTGGGGTGGGGGAGTCCCTCTGTGTGGACTTTGCATGTTCTCCCTGTGCCAGCGTGGGTTTTCTCCGGGTGTTCCAGTTTCCTCCCACAGTCAAAAGACAGCTTAGGTTAAATGGTGTCTTTAAATTGCCAGTCGGTGTGAATGTGAGTGTGAATGGTTGTTTGTCTCTACGGCCTGTGGTAGTCTGGTGACCTGGGATAGGCTCCAGCACTCCCATGACCTTTAACAGGAGAAGTAGTTACAGAAAAATGAATGAATGATCCAATATAAACCAAGATTCTGTTGCTGTGTCGCATATTTCTCACCTCAAATGTGTTTAGAAACATATTCTAGCTCGCTGCTAAACTGTAATACAAGTTTGTCACCAGCTGGCTGCCATATTGTTTACTGTCTCAAAGCGGACAAGCTCGCATTATGTCACCCACCAGCGTGAGCGTTTATTGGTCAGTGTGTTCTGTAGTCATGGAAGGATTACTAACTGGGCCTACTGTGCACAGGCCCAGGGGCCCAAAGTGTAAAGAGGGGGTGGCCGTTACCTGCAAAATGTGGCTCAAATTAACACATACCGAAGAGGATTAATTCAAAATGACCACAAAGAGCAGCAAAACAACTACAAAGAGACACAAAATGACCAAAAACACTAAAAATTACCATGAAGAGACAAGAAACAACTATAAAGATTTGCCAGCATTCATATCCTATTACTGCATGTCACTAACTCGGCTTCTTCTCCCCAGCCTTTGTGCTCCACTTGCGGCTACGCCTGGATCATGGGTCGTGGTTACACTGCTGTTGTGGTCCTGCCTGATGCCTCCTACTACTGCTGTTATTATTATCATACTTCATACATACTGCCCTGCACACCTGACATCTATTGCACGTCTGTCCGTCCTGGAAGAGGGATACTTCCTCAGTTGCTCTTCCTGAGGTTTCTACCATTTTTTTCCCCGTTAAAGATTTTTTTTGGGGGGGGGTTTTCCTTATCCGCTGTGAGGGTCCATGGACAGAGGGATGTCATATGTTGTAAAGCCCTCTAAGGCAAATTGTGATTTGAGATATTGGGCTTTATAAATAAAATTGAATCTAACTGAATTGACAAAACCACAAAAAGATGCATTACAACCAAAAAGACATGCAAAACAATCCAGAAACCAGAACCCCCTCGCCTGGCTACCGCTAGGCCGCCTCAATCTCATTTGAGATTGAACTTTGGTCTGGGAAGCGCACACTCATTTCCTTGTTCTTGAGGCAGGACAAATGGCCGTTGATCCAAACTCTATGTGCACTATTGGACAAAGTTACATCCACTCAGACCAATGATCTCCAATGATGCATGCAGAGCAACGGAAAGCCTTACAGGATGTGTAGTCAGTTTATTGTCTAGGAGTCAGATCAGGAAGTGGTAGTTGTTTTAAAATGCGTCTGGTGAAATGGCATCCATCGATTTTTGCCAGCTCTGCCGGGTAAATGAGAGTGGCTGGCATATACAGTCACTCGACCAACATTTTTGATAAGAAGAAATCTTCGAGCATTCCTGAGAGATTAAAAGTAATCAGAGTGACAGTCGACTAGGAGTCTGGTAAATCATGTCGGTGTTGCCAGCGTTGTGCCTCTATGCCTCTTACGCCATCATCGTCTTAAGCCTGCCTTCCGTTTTTGATTGGAGCCCTACCCCAGGAAAAGAATTTGAAAAAAAATCTTTCTACCTTTCCATGCGGACCTACAAAGCAAAATCCAAATCGCTCGCAGGGTAGCAAGAACCTCCTCCATCAGTGACATCACTCCTGGCCCTAAGCAGCTTCACTGACTCTCTGTTAAATACCACATTGACTTTAAGATCCTACTCCTCACCTTTAAGGCCACCCACAACCTAGCTCCTCTATACCTCTCCGAACTCTGTTGTGTTTCCCCTTCCATCCACCTCACTGTTCTGCCAATCCACCTGACTACAAAGGGATGTAGTGCCTTCAGCCACTCTGCCCCCGCCTCTGGAACTCCCTCCTACCAGACATTCGTAACATTAACTCATCTCTTTCATATAGCCTATTCAGTTTAATTCCTGTCCATCTGTTATTTACACTGTATTGTGTTCACTGTAAACTTGTTTTGCTGATCACTTATTTATTGTTATTATTATTTTTATTAATTAATTTTTATGTTACCTGAGCTTGTTGACTTAATTAATCTGTTGTTCTCTATCTTTGCCTGTAAGGTGACCCTGAGTGTCTTGAAAGGTGCCTATAAATGAAATGTATTATTATCATTATTATTATTATTATTAAAAATACAAAGAAGAAGGCGAAGGCGAAACAATGTAGGAGAGATGAGGGGCCTTTTGTATATCTGTGCCATCTGATAATCCACCTCTGCTGGTAGTTGAAGATTTTCTTGAGCAAAAGCAAATGCCACAGCCCTTTTTCTCTGTTTTCTCAAAGTATTGCCATCTTTCTGCTGCATAAAGAGCCCAGTATTATAAAAAGATCATCTCTCCAGCAGTGAAATACTTCTTTATTGCTTCCTGTTGGTTTACTTTAAATATGACTCCTCTTTATTTTCCCACAATCTTCCAATTTTTCAATATGTATGGTGAGTTTTTACGGCTTATTTTGGTTCAACACACACACAAAAAAATACCTGCTACCACAACCAAATCAAGCTGCCATGGAACCAAAGGTTAGTCTGATCTCTTCAGAAGCTGATATGCCTTGATCCAATTCAATCCAGAGCTCATTTGAGACCTGTGTTGCTGGAGACATGTGGCCAAATCACCAAGGAAAATGAAATTAGACTAGATTTAATAGAGCCGTATCGGGCAATGAAGAAACCTATCGTGGAATCAGCCCCCCATCCATCGTCCAAATGGAGGCAGGTGATCAGCAAAGACATGGCCCGCAGATACAATTAACAAGAAGGCTATGGCGCGCGCACACACACACACACACACACACACATAGACATGAAGAAACAAAGACGCAGCAGAACCAGTGCATTTCAATTGAGAACTAGACAGGGCAGTGCATTGAAATCGATGTACTACACACATCAAAACTAGACAGACGAGCACAGTTTAAAAGGTCATGACAAATTCGAGGAACACACACATGAACAGGCTAAAGTGTATGCACATACTTGCAGAGAGTTATGTGCCCACACACCAAAAACAGCCCACTGATCCGACCTGCTTACTCATTCATGCCACGAACGGACAGATCGATGCCTAACCCTGGTATTCAATAGTAACCACATTAATCCACCACTGGGCACAGTCGGCATGGCTCCCAGACAGGCACTCAGTCAGCCACTCTGCTGGCTTGGGATCAGTATTGGTTTACAGAGGGAGTCTGAGAGAGAAGCACGAAAGAGATCTGGAGGAATGAATGACTGCGAGGCCCCCTAAAATGTCACTGTGTTCTTCTGCCTGCCCTTTGCAACGATGCCTTGTGGTGTGCACCAAATCAAACTACACTGTAAGGCAAAGTTTAGGCAATCAGTACACTGTGTGTTTTGTTTATCTACAAGAGAATGTCATCCCGAGAGAAAAGACAGCCTCAGTTGTTTCAGCAAAGGCCTGGATATGAAACGTGTTTATGTTCAGAGACAAAGACCTCCAGCAGCTGTGGAAATTATGACTTAAGTCAACAAAACATTGGACTAGACAACTGAATTTAGATTGGGATCTCACAGGTCCCACGGGATCCAACACAA
Organism: Chaetodon striatus; assembly: GCA_029783705.1. Lineage (NCBI taxonomy): Eukaryota > Metazoa > Chordata > Actinopteri > Chaetodontiformes > Chaetodontidae > Chaetodon > Chaetodon striatus. The sequence continues at coordinate 8,091,275 of JAPZEB010000015.1, read as the reverse complement.
ATCTCACGGGAGCAGGCGGTTTTAACTTTGCCACGGGTGGTCAAAAGATAAACCTCAACGAAACCAGGATACATGGGAATGATAAACAAAATTAGGAGCACTACTGATCAGTGCGTTTAAAGTCCTTCTCTTCACTGGCCTTCTCTTTGTGCTCGGCGTTCTGGGTGCACATGAAAGCACACTGTATGAATTTTTGGGTCTGGGCTTACTGGCCAATTACAGCAGAGTTAGTTAAACTTGTTTCTACGTCAAAGGCAGCCCATTCCGTTGCTATCGTTGTGGATCATCATTTGATTAATTTGGTCAGATGACACTGAAAAAAATCTAGAAGAGCAGCACAATTTAATCATTTTATTTTTATTTAAGTTAGCATTTTGCCCGAACTGGAAGTTAACTGGCTGAGCAGGCAGAAGTCTCTCTCTGCCAATTCTATGAAAGCTATCAAAAGAAGTGTATTTCTGGAGCGTTATTTAGCTTTAAAGAGGACACAAAATTCGATAAAAATTTGTAGATTTTCTGTTTAGGTTAGGGGCAGAGCCAGACATTGTAAGCCTTCAAGGCTCAGCCGAAACCAAGGGGGGTCCGTGTACTGTCTGCTGTCCTAAGGAAAAAAAATTTCCCATTCACAGCAGTAATAAGCACTGTTTTTTAAGTCATTAAGAATGCCTGAAAATCTGTATATCATTTGGGAAAAACGTGATAGTGGCCAAAAAAAAAATTTAGATCCTACATCCTGTACATCCTGTTTTGTATCTAATTGCCACCTGAAGAGGCAGAAATGTTACTATTTTTACTGTTTTACAACATAGGTAGGGTAGGAATTTGGCATGGACAGCATTCCTAATCTTGGCAACAATGTTTGTTATACTAGTTTACAGAGTGGTTCAAAAGGAAATCTAAGTTCCAGCACACACCGGGATACTCAGGTGGACAATTCATTTATTGACAGCTCACATTTTACAAAAAGGGGACAAACTATGCATTTCACATGTCGCTTCATCGGCTGTGTCGGGTCGCAGAATTAATGTTGTTGCTGAATCCATGCCATAATTATCTGGACTACTCTATTTTGCAAATCAATGATCCCCTACAATCAATGCCAAGTAAATGTAGTCTTTAATATTCTAAATTGAATATCAGGCCAACAGAAGAACATTTACTTTAGTATATTAGGATACTTTAGGGACCAGCATAGATTTGGGGCTTTTTGAGAAAATATCAGGGCTGGAGCCCCAGAGGCCCCCCCTCCTGCTCTGCCCCTGGGTTGCATTAAAAACATAAATGTAATTACATAAACCCCCCCCACCTGTAAGTGACTGTTGTACACTCATTCACAGCAACTCAATGCATTTAGGCATGTAGACATGGTCAAGACGTCCTGCTGAAGTTCAAACCGAGCATCAGAATGAGAAAGAAAGGTGATTTAAGTGGCTTTGAACGTGGCATTGTTGTTGGTGTAAGACCGTCTGAGCACCGTCTGAGCACTGTCTGAGTATTTCAGAAACTGCTGATCTACTGGGATTTTCACGCACAATCATCTCCAGGGTTTACAGAGGATGGTCCGAAAAAAAGAAAAAACATCCAGTGAACGGCAGTTCTCTGGGCGAAAACGTCTTGTTGATGCCAGAGGTCAGAGGAGAACGGTCAGACTCGTTACAACCAAGGTGTGCAGAAGACCATCTCTGAACCAACAACACGTCGAACCTTGAAGCAGATGGGCTACAGCAGCAGAAGACCACACCAG
>JAPZEB010000015.1:8067945-8079369 GCA_029783705.1 Chaetodon striatus | reverse complement strand
CACACACACACACACACACACACACACACACACACACACACACACACACACACAAACACACACACACAAACACACACCTGGTTTGAAAGGCTTTGCGAGCTCAGTTTCAGCGTTGATAAGTGAGGCAGCGAAGGGAGCCTGATGACCATACAAATATAGCGACTTGGCTTATTTCTCTACCTTCTTTGTCTGCTCTGCAATCACACTGAGTCTGCTGCATCAGATTGGACAAATGTGGTCTGAATCAGAAATATAGTGTGTCTGTGTGTGTGCTGTGGATTAACGCAGAGCAGGTCAAAGTCCGCCCTCACATATCTTGTTTACCATGGTCTGAAAAGGACGTTTGGATTGGGCAGCAAAGGTCTGTGTGCATGTGTGTGAGCGTGTGTGTGTGTGTGTTTGTTTCTTTTCCTTGTGAGGAACCTTTCTGCACAGCCATGAGGTACTGATGTAGAAAAATCATCTGTGTCAGTATAAAGCATCGTGAAATATAGATGTGAGGGGTCAGACACACAATGACACACAGACGCCCATACACTTGTACACACCAATAGTTACTCAGACGCAGGATAAATAAATGCAGCTGTAAACACACTCAGATACATTAATATAAGACAGCAAAGTCTTTTGATGTGACCTGCACAGAAACATAGATATTTATTGTATAAACAACAATATTTGTATTAATGGTAAACCTACCTCTTTAATAACTCTAAATGCCACAATGTGGAGACACTAGAAAGAACTATTGTGGCTGACTAACGCCAACATATACCCAAAGTGCTGGGCATTGAAACTCATTCAGGATCCATCAGCATTTGTTTTATATAAACTATTCTCACATGACGAACAGCATCAGTCGTATCAGCAAGCAGCCCAAAACTAGGTATGCACGATATATATCAGGCAGATAGAATATTAGCCGGTAATAGGAGATGTTAATTATTTGCATCATTATGAAAATGGCACAGTGGTGCAGTGGTTAGCACTGTCGTCTCACAGCAAGAGGGTTCCTGGTTCGAACCCAGGAGGGAGCCCTTCTGAGTGGAGTTTTCATGTTCTCCCCATGTCAGCGTGGATTTTCTCCGGGTGCTCCGGTTTCGTCCCACAGTCCAAAGACATGCAGGTTAATTGGTGACTCTAGGTAAATGTGAGTGTGAATGGTTGTCTGTCTCTATGTGTCAGCCCTGTGATAGTCTGATGACCAGTCCAGGGTGGTCCCCCCCACGACCTTCAAGAGGATAAGCGGTCATGGAAATTAAATTAATTGCCGATAATACAAAGCCAGACTGCTTTCACTGACTTAAGGGCAACATCTACACACCCCACCTCAAAGGGTGGCAGTACACCTTTAGAGTTGGTTTGTGAGCCACCAGTAAACACAGTGAAGAACAACTGCAGCAGCACGCTGACTAGATAGCAAAATGTGTCACCCATGAAGACAGATCTCGTCTCTGATGGCCAGACTCCCCACAAGATCAGCAAACGCCCTGTGTTAAATAGGGTAGAGCAGTACTGAAGGACTGCCTCGGAGTGTTAGCATGAGCTAACACAGCAGCAGCAGCTCACATCCAACACAAGCCTTAAACAGTCCCAACAAACACACAAAAAAGTGTCACTCTGTCCTTAAACCTCTTAATAACCACTAGCCATGTGACACTACAATTAGCCCTTAACTCCGCCCGCTCAGCCTGTGCCCTCTGCTCAGACACTGACAATCTCTCGCTCTCACTGTATGTGTAACACAGAGCCATCAATGATGCATCACTATTTTAGCTGTTGGAGGTAGTTTTAGGCCAGTTTGTCGAAGAACAGTGAGAAAGCGCCTGGATGTGTTTATGGAAATGCAGTGCAGATGCCTATGTGCAGTCAACCCACATTGGACCTGTTGAGCAGAGTCAGCTGTCACTGACTTCAGGCTGCACAGTAGTTTATACACTTCACTGATAAACAAGAGAATTACACAGCAACAGTGGGTTTCATAATCTTTCTCTCTGCACACACAGCTATGTAGGCTACTACACATGTGGGCTACACCCATTCACAAAGGGGAAACAGTACAGTCTCGTTTTGACACTAAGTTTTTTCTATACGCCTTTTTTGTTCATTTTGTATGTTTTAATTTTTGAAATGCTGCAAGAAAGTTTTTACACTTGGGGGATGTGGAAAAGTTGGTACATCAATTAAAGGTAAACACAACTAAATGCAATGAGAACAGATTCAGTGAATAAATGATGGCCACTGCAAGCTCTCTTTGTCGTCTCTGGACTGCTTTTACCAGAATACGCATACGCAGCGTACGGGGCTATTACCAGAACTCTTCCAAGAGCACACAGTTGCTGTTAAAAAACTCTCTTTTCAGTGTGCTCTTGATTATTATTATCAACTGTTTTCCTTCGTTGGAGGTTTAACTGGTGTTCTTTTAACTACTTCATCTTGCAGCACCCTCTTCCTTTGTAGTGGTAGGATGACAAGAGATTTAGCGCCACCTGCTGCTTATCTTGATGAACCAATTCCAAATTCTGCATAACAGTAGTGAATTGAAAAGCGCGTAAAATCATTTTTGTTTTGCTGATTTTCTTTAAAATTTGCTTAACATTTGGATGGAAACCTCTCTTATTTTCGTACTGTATTGCACCGGTTGCATCACATTTTAATTTTCATTTATTGTTGTAGGCCCAAAGTAATTCTGACATTCTTCAGCTGTAAAAATGCATAGCCTATATACTGATTTAAACAATTTTTTTTTTTAACATTTCATCAACTAAACTGTGGGCTGGCGCCTTTACTTCTAAAAACAGCACTCACAATGGCTACAGTAGTCATGAGTCTCTCTAGCTGGGCGAGCTGTGGTTTCTAAATCCAACAAGGGAAAAGTCTCAGGGGAGAATACAGAATTTAATAGTGTGCGACAAATTTGTTTGCTTTCATCTGCAAAATTCAAGTACCACATAATCAAAACAAGCCCACTCAAGAACAGCAATCTTGTGCTAAAATAATTTAATAAATGCTAATTTAGATCTAGTAGTCATGTTGATAGGCTGAATTTGACTTAAAGGCTGTGCTCTAGACTGATTTTTTGGCCAAAAATGACTCTTGCGATTGTACAGGCTGCCGAAGCCTGGATTAGAGGAATAAATACTAGTTATTCAGGTTGTCCCATAGCTCTGAGATTCCAATCTAATTTTGATAACAAAGCTGACAACTTCAAAAACCAAGTACCCCCTCTTGCATAGATAAAATGTTAAATATCAAACCTCTTACACAAACAAACCCCATTCAGGTGGTACAAATGTCACAGTCAATCACAGCAGCTCTCCTTACCTGTAGGAAGCATACATGAGAGCGTCTTCATCTGCAGGTCCAAACTTCCACTGCTGTTTCTTTCCCCACTGGCAGGCAGCACTGGTTGGACTCAGCTGCCTCAGTCATGCACCTTATGTAGCACCTGCTGTACACAAGGAGCAGAAATACATTCTTGTTGAGTATGTGCACACAAAGATGCATGTTGGTGAGAAAGAATTTAAGTGTCAAGGAGACTCGGCAGAGTAAAGATAAAGATTGATCCAGTCATAGACACAAAAAATAGAGAATTGAGAGCAAATAACAGAGAGCAGTTATAACGTGAAGAAACAGAAAAGCAGACAAAAGGGAGGCATAACATGAATGAAAGAGCTTTAGCTCTATGTATACAGGGTGATGAAGATCAAATCGCTGGCATTTTTCCACAACAACGCCAACTGGGGTCTGATACAGCAAAGTGAAAGCATTTAGCTTTCTTGTGTTAGGATTATCTTATTTCACATTCCATAGCAGATGATGAAACACTGCATTCAGCTTAGCCAAACAAGAAGCTAAAAAACTGGACAAAAAGCAAAAGCATACTAATAATGTGAGCTAAAGGGATGATTTTGTGGACTGGAAGTTGCTAAAAAAAATAAACCTGTGCCTTATTTGCTTTTCTTACGCAGTTTTAACAAATTAAGCATTAAGAAAATAATTCCCAGCTGTATTGTGAAGTTGTAGCCACAGCCTTTGCGTTAGTTATGCTAGCATAACAAGTACATATGAGTACAGCATGGCAACATGCTAACAAAAGTAAGTTCTGGTCGTTTCAGCATGCATGCTGTCGTCAATTAAACTGTTAATGACAACATTTCCTTAATGAAACACTCCATTTACATTTATTTTTTGGTTATATGTGACTTATATGTGAAAAATGTTTGTAAATGAGCTCACATTCACATTACCTGCTGCTCATGGGTTCAAACTGCCACAACAGGAAGTGAGAGCTTCCAAAGGGCTTTATAGGGGAAGGAACTCGGACTGTACCATGTTGAGTAGAGTAGAGGGGGGGTTTCACAGTGTCAGGGAATAGTCTTTTTAAGTAACCTAAACAGTCTATATTGTGAATATTTCTGTGTAAGGGCAGCATACAGATAATTAAGATGATTAGAAATCTTTTTTTGTTTGTTTTCACTGAAAAGTTATTTGCTTGTCTTAATTGATTATACACCTACCTTTATTTGTCTGTAGGAGGAGCTTCCTGATTAAAAGGAACATATAGAAGCATAGCCCTGGATAACTTAAATCGATCCTTAAAGAAATGAAGTTGAGTTTTGATTTAAGAGATATTTTATAGAGAAGTTCAAGTGAAAGACGTTATCAAGCGTCGTTACAGTATTTTAGGAGAACAAATCTGATTAAGAGAATATAGCTTTATTTTATTTATTTGTCTTAACTTTGTTTTTCTCCCTTGTTATCAGAGTTTCTACATTTAAGATAGATTCCCGATCCACATTTCATACCAGTTAGTGGCGATAATGCACCATAACTTTGTTTGCCAACGGTCATAAAAAGCCAGGAAGAAGAAGAAAAAGAAGATAGTGCTGGATTTATAAGAGACCTGAATACAGTGTTGGTGGCAGGACAACATTCATTCCTTTAAAACTGGCTCAGTGGCGCACAACGCCAAAACAAAAGCACTAATTCCACAGTATGAAATTACCCAGATGATCAGTGCTGCTTCCATATCACTGGACCCACAGAGCAAGTGCACCTGAGACCTCTGCCACCCAAGCTGGCTACTTTCTGTTTAATGCTTTGCTAACGTGAATGGGGACGAAGCTATTTAAACCTGCGGCTCTTCTCGATCTTCCAAATCTTATTGGAGCGAAGGGATTAAGTCGTGATTCATTTCACAGGGGCTGTGATGCTCAAATAAAAACGTATCCACTGATTTACAGACGTCTCTTTCCCTATGTAAGTCCATGGGAAATAGTCTTTTTGGGCCCAATTGCATCACATAATGGAGTCTGAAGTTGTAATTCCCATGTTTGGCCACTACGAAAATTGGTTCCAAAGTCTGGCACGCTCTGTGGGGGCCTGAGCATAGTAACGTCACCCACTGGTTTGAGAGCTCCTGTTTGAAGCCTTGAGTTTGGCATTTTAGCCATCGCCATATTGGATTTTTGGAGCCAGACATGACCATATTTGGACAAGAGGGTTGAGTTAACGCTAATGCTACCTGCTAGCCTGGTTAGCATTAACAGCTATCATTAACTGTGATAATGCTGCACACCCAACACCTTAAGGGTCTTTTAGTATAAACGAATGATGAGCAAAACTTTAAGACGACTAAAATTATACAATAAATTTTCATGAACAAAAAAAATAGTGAAGTAAGAACACCTATGGCTACACTTATACTGAATCTGGGGATACACCATGGTTACGTTACCTCCTGACATTGTCACCATGCCACCATCTGCCATTCAATGCAGCCATGTCCCTTAATATGCATAACTTTTGGCCCTAACAACTTTTAAATGGGTAAGTTTTATAAAACTTCACCCCCAGTACAGTTGTTGTGATTGTGGAATGTAGCTTCAGAGACCAAAACATTTTTCGGTACCAGACTGTAAACATGTTTATTTCTGCTATAAAGTTGGACCTTGTAACATGGGACTCTATGGGGATTGACTTGCCTTTGGAGCCAGCCTCAAGTGGACATTAGAGGAACTGCAGTTTTTGGCACTACTGCATTGGCTTCATGATTCAGCCCTGGAGGTTGCCACTTCAGTAGAAGCTCCTCTGGGATACTTTACTGATGAAGCTGGTTAAGCACAGGTGCAGACCTACTGGTGGCGTGCTGCTAGCTGCCCTAGAGCCCGGCTTTAGGCTAACTTCAACTTTTGTTGCTTTATGGATTTTCCCATGTTCTTTTAGAGAAAAATCTTAGGTGTTTTGTATTTTTGTACATAGTTTTATGCTACAACCTCACCAAAACTAGACTGAACCTGTTTTCTGGTGCTACATCAACTATAAATAACCATAATAACTCAGGCCTCCATGTGTTCTCGATCTCCTACTTGGCTTCAGCTTGTGATGTTGCTCTCTTTTCCTGACTTCTTGAACTTTGCATAATGTGCAGTTATAAGTTAAGAGTTGTGTTGTAAACATTCATTATCACAGTATGGAGCTCATACGCAGCTGAAGGCCATTACGTGGGTCAGAAATGTTGCACAAATAAACCATAAATGAGGGTATAAATATCATCTTTTCTCCACAAAACTCTGACCTTTCTGCTGTTTACTGAGCTAAATAATTGTAAGTTTGAATGTGCCTTAAGGTGATGACACGTGGTACTCATTAAGACTTACACTAACAGTAGAATTCATTATCATAAGCCTTGTATGCACTGACACAGGCTGGTTAATTAGCTGATCAAGATAACATCGCTAAGTGCTTTTAATGCTGTGACAAGTTATTGTGAATGATTGCGTGTGTGCTATATGTTACTGAATTTTACATGTTTCATCAAGCCTAATGAAGACACTAGAAATGGAAATTAGCAATCACTCAGAGACACGAGCACATCATTAACAGACATCTTTATGGTTTTATAGTGTTATTAAACATTGATTTGGTTTTTAGCTGAAACTCGTCTCTTCCCTTTGCCTTTTGCTCGACGTCAAGAGGAAACAATTAATTTGGAGTTTAATGCTTTTGGTAAAACAGCAATGACTGTTGTTGAAATGCATTCATTGTGTTTTGATTCTAGGGAAGAGAATATCCCATTAATCTCTTCGTTTATATGCAGTCATCCATATTATAGTAATTATCTGATTATGTCAAACACAATCTTCCCAACAGGCTGAGCCACATCAATCATTCCCCTGCTGTCAGAAACTGCAGTCACATTGGTCCCATGGCATTTCTCCGGCTGCCATTTAACTTCCTCATGTGAAACAAGCTCGAGGACACTTGACGATTAGATAGTGAACACAAACATAAAACACAACGGACGGCGTACATATCAAGTGTCACATTATCTGTGGATCTCAGATTTTATTGCCCTCGCTGGCATTTCACAGAGAAAATAAAGTGTGTGATTCAAACTAAGTTCAGTGATAATTTACCGTGTGTTTTTGCCACTCTGTGTCTCCAATCATTTTTTAACAACATCTTCAAATGTAATTCTCAAATTCATTCTCAGAATCCCAGTCAGGTCAATCATCTTCATCTTCTTTTTGACAAAATTAAAATATGGCCTGTATTTCCTCAGATATCACAGAGTACACATTCCAAAGAACACGTAGTTCACCAGTGTCCAACCTAACAACTTTGGCACCCTGGGCAAGCTTCCTATGCCCCCTGCCACCCACCCCTCCCATCACCACTAAAATTATTATTGTATTTATTGTGTTTTACTACCTTAAGCAAGGGAGTTCAAGTATCTCAGGGTCTAGTTCACGAGTGAGGGTAGAATGGAGTGTGAGATGGATCGGTGGTTGGTGTGGCTTCTGCAGTGATGCGGGTGCTGCGCCGGACCATTGTGTTGAGGAGGGAGCTGAGCTAGAAGGTGAAACTTTGGATTTGCTGGTCCATCTACGTCCCAAGCCTCACCTATGGTCACGAGCTCTGGGTAGTGACTGAAAGAATGAGATCGCAGATACAAGCGGCTGACATGAGTTTCCTCCATGGGGTGGCTGGGCTCAGCCTTAGAGATAAGGTATAGAGCTTGGACATCTGGAGGGAGCTCGGAGTAGAGCCGCTGCTCCTTCATGCTGAAAGGGGTCAGTTGAGGTGGTTCAGGCATCTGATCAGGATGCCTCCTGGGTGCCTCCCATTAGAGGTGTTTCAGGCACACCCCACTGGTAGGAGGCCAATCATTACAAGGGTCCTAAAATGACTCTTTGGATCATCACAAATTAGCTCCATTAGGTCCAGTAAAAATGAAAAATATTAAAGAGCTGTATCAGCAGTGGTGTAGTGGAGGGTATGTACAGGTATACAGGGTATGCCCACCGCTTTCTCCTGCCTGTTTACAGTAAACCCACCTTTCAGCCAAAAACGTTTAGAACATATAGTGGAGTATATCCACTTCCTCCTCGGTAACCTTAGCATCTACCCAGCACTACACCTACCTCCTCAACTACCACTACACAGCTATGTATCAGTAAAATATGTTAATGCTTTTAATGTATGCCAGGAGCCAAGAGGAAGTGAGACAAAATTTAAAATAGCTGTGTAGATTTCAGTCCAAATGCACTGCAGAGCACCCTTTCTGTCCTCAGTTGTCAGTAGCTGTAACCCTGTCAGTGCTGTCAGCCAATGGCAGCAGAGGACATAGCAGTAGAGTAACATCCATTGTCTGTTATGCCCGGGTTTGTGTGGCCAACCTAGAAAAAGTTGTGCAGCATTGGTGGCCAGCTGGAACCAAATAAATATTACCAAGTGGAGTCTACCTGTTGGCTCCCAGCAGCTCTCTTTATTGGCCAGCGAGCTGCTCTGCCAGTGTCAGCTGGGCACCTGCCAGGCCGCAGCACTATCAGCACCAGCCTGAGCTTCTAAAATGTGAGGTTATTCATAAGGTCCCACTGGGGAGGTCTTTTGGATTGAAACTCAAATAGCAAAATGAGCTGTAGTGACACTGCCAGCGCATGCAGAGAGAAGAAAGCAAAACGTATCTCAGCCAAAATCACCCGTTAATGTCAGAATACATCAACGGACAGCAGAAGTAAAGGCAGCTGGAAGCGTTCAGAGAGCACTGGCAAGTGTTAGAAATTTCAGTCAGTACTGATCATACGTATTAAAAATCATGAGTCTGAAAATTGGCAAAGTGCTTATTTATTGCAAACATTATTCATATAATGCTTTGCTGTTTTTCTCTCTATCAACAATATTTAATCAGATTCTGTTTTCTTTGGGGATGAGCAAAGCTACATCTTGTTTTATAAAATTTTTACTTGAGGTAATACGATTTTAGAAAACACCACTAGAATAAAATAGCTGTATTTCCACCAATTATAAAGCTTAAAGTGCACAAGTTAAACTTTCTTAATAAGATGAAAATATTTGCTGGAAAATCAATCCTTGAAGCTGAATCTGTCTATAATATAAAATAATTTCTAAATGTGTTATTTACATAGAGAGTCGTGACTGGCTCTCTCTTTTAACGCCACTGCAATATCCTCCATCTTTTTCCTGTGAAACTGTCACTGTGTCCACATGCATAATGATTAGTTTCAACCATGCATGAAACTACATTGAGGGGGATTGGGACAGTGGTCACGCTTGTCAGTGGTAGACAAAGGATGGGTCCCATTAAAGAGATGAGCTTTCGCACACGGAGACACACACATGCACATGCTCACTCAGTCATGTAGTCACACAAATATGGCATCAGAAGAGAAGAGACACACGAGTAAGCTGCCCTGCACAGCGGGCCAAAATCTGCCGTGTTCAAGGAAACCAGTCAGAAATACTTAAGTTTCTGTCACATCCTGTTTCATGAAAAGGTCCTGTTTTCTTTAAAACTAAGACATTTGTTTTGACCTGTCTGTCTACACACACAATGCAACCCTGTCTCCTAAAAGTTATATTTATATACTACACAATGACAGGCAGAGACACACAATCTCCGTCTGTCATCTCTAATTGGTTTGTTGTCCACCGGCATCTTTTATTTTTCTCAGCCTTCTTCTCCATCACCCTTTTTTTTTTTTTTTTTTTTAAATAGCCATTGTTCACCAGCAGAATGCTGGATCTTTCTGCCACATTTTAGTGAGAGCCATTACAGCACCCTCAACAATGAAATTTAAAAAAAACCTGACTTGGCCCTTTGAGGAGCGAGGGGTCAGGGTAACCTTGGACAAAATCCTTTAAGAAGGACTCTTTGTGTGGAGATGTGCTTTGAGGTGGCAGGCAAGAGGAAAAGCTGCAGGAGTCAAGGCCCATCCCCATCTGTTGATTTTAATGGAGCTCTCCAAGACTCCATTTGTCGGTGCCAAGGACTCGTGCTAAACATATTGCACCAAGGGAGGCGAAAACGCACATTTTTGTTTCTTTTTATAGCTGGGAGGAAGATGCGAGTCCAACTGAAGAAAGCAATATTTATTGGAGTAGGACAAGTATGACCAAGTACGTGTGCACCTACAAGTGCTGATGATGTGATTTGAGATTTTGATTTTAAGAAAAACCTTTCTTTTCACGGATTATATTAGCAAAACTACCCTCACCTGGTAATTTTTAAATATATGATTAAACAAATTTAGGCTTTGATGCAGATTAGCCCCTTTATCTTAGAAAGAAAAAGCAAAGGTGTACAACGTATAGCAACCCGGATACATGGCCGGTCGTTGACTTCTCATCGTCGATGAGAAAATAAATGTCCAATGCATTGACTATATATTAACAAAGTACTCGTCACAGGAGGAAATGCAAAGGTGTACATTACCAGTGGCCCTATTTCATGAACATTCAGTGCCAGTGTGCACAACCAACCCCTATCACCAGGATGAATTTTGGCATTGTATGGTTCTGCAAACCTGGGACATTTTACTGCATTTGACATTAAACAACGCTATGGTCAACATGTGATTGGGTATAGGTACAAAGATCATTTGGTTGATTGATGGTCGATGGTTGGGAAAAGATCAGAAGATTCATCCATTTTGATTCACTTATCCAGGGCTTTGTAATGGGGGCAGCAGGCTAGGCAAAGTATTCTAGATGTCCCTCTCCTCGGCAACTCTTTCCAGCTCCTCCTGGGGGATCCCTCCTGGGAAGCACCCAAGAGGTATATCTATCAGATGCCTGAACCACCTTGACTGGCCTCTTTCAATGCAAAGGAGTAGCAGCTCTACTCTGAGCTATCTGCAGATGTCTAAGCTCCTCACCCTATCTCTAAGGCTCAGCCCAGCCGCCCTACAGAGGAAACTCATTTTGGCTGCTTGTATCTGCCATCTCATTCTCTCAGTCACTACCTAAAGCTCCTGAACATAGGTGAGGGTTGGAATATAGATGGAGCAGTAAATCGAGAGCTTTACCACCCAGCTCAGCTGCCTCTTCACGATGTCAGTCTGGCGCAACGCCCACGTCAAGGAAAAGCTTTGGCCTAAAATAACCACTTTTAGAGGC
>JAPZEB010000015.1:8054121-8065557 GCA_029783705.1 Chaetodon striatus | reverse complement strand
AGCTGGGGTGGAGGTGGGTTGCAAAGCGGCTTGCAGAGGAAGCAGCAACAGTAGGTAGGTCAGAGCAGTGTGATTTATCAGCTGACTCCCTTCCATCAATCAGTCATGTAGCTGGTATGTGAGCTGAGCTGGACATCGTGTCCTGCCTGAAGTAATGCTATGCTCAGTTTTTGGTGTTGTTAAACGTGGTCCCCAATCAATCAGTAAATCAATATAATTGCTGTTTTCTGTGGAGGCATGCAAGAAAAGCAAGTTATGCCTAATTAATTTACAAATGGAAAATGTGTAAGTAAAAATAGAGTTTAACATTTTTTGCCTTTTCCAGATATCTGCCTACCCCAGCTGTAAACCAGGTAATTAAAACATAATAATAACAGCAAGAGCAACTGTGAATGACAGTGGATACATTTTAAAGAAGCTGAAACGGACCAAACTATTCTGGGTTGGATGCTTATTTAACACCAGATATTACAAAGCTTATAGCTGCTTTGCAGAAGAAGTCATAGCTGCCTTTAGATTAATTCCATAACTCACTTGCGTAGTCATATGAAAAGCAAACAAAGGGCATCTGAATGGCTGTGCAGCAGCTGTGTATAGTGACAGGGGTTAAGATACCTAGTTGAAGCTATCTGCAACTTCACCCTGGAGCTGTGAAGCAGTCTCCCCTGTGCTCCCCGATCACAGTCTGGAGCATGGAGCAGGTCGTTTTCAGACGCAGCAGCCTGTTATACAAGCATGTAAAATAATGTCTCCGTAATGTTTAAATACTGTCACGCCATAAAACACCCAGCAGATGGAATGTGATAACAGAAGCCATGAACGTGTTACTCAAATCTAATTGTAGTATAACTTACGTTTATAGTCAAGCAGTGTGAAGCAGAGCCCATTTACCTTTTCATTTTCCTGTTTCAGCAAAAAAATACCCATACATATTCTTAACTACTGAATATGTTAAATAAATCCATGTGTTCGTGTTTCTTGTTGAGTGCAAAGAATCAAGAAGAGCTCCTCTGTGAGTACACAGACTCTTGTGCACAGCTTTATTAGAAAGATATTTAATTTATCATTACTAAAGTAAACGTGACAATTCATCATTAGATCTATTTCAGGTGATATCTACCAGCCTTTTAGACAAGGAACCGTGTGAACTAATAATTCATGTTTTGATAACTACATAAAGTATTTGGCCTTGTGATAATTAATGCTTTGTGTTTTTCCAGGTAACAGTCAGAGTCCTTGAGACCTGTGAAGGCGTCAGCTGGTTTGAAGCTGAAAAAGTCGTGCTAACTGGAGTCAAGCTGTTAGAGCAATTTAAAAGATTTGTTAAAATGATATGAGGCCCTGATATCTTTTTTTTTTTTTTTTTTTCAGATGATGAGAGAATGAAGAGATACATGTAAAACTAGCCAGTGAATTATTTATGCAGTTCAGCTGGGAAAAGCTTTACATTGTTACATATTTTAACAGGAATTTTAATGTAGCTAATAGTAATTTACATTACTGCTTATTGAGATATGATGTCATCTTTTCACCAAGTGACTAGCACGGTCAGCAGGAGCGCCCGCAAAGGTGTTTCATTAGGATTACACTTTATTGCAAAAGCAATTAGACTGTCTTATCCGTACACTCTTGGTAAGGCTGATGGTTTAAGATTTAAATGCTAATCTGTCAGTTATAAGTAGTAAATTCAGCTGTTCACATAGTTTGAGTGATGCAGTCTGTGTTGAACTTCAGTCTACTGAATATTATTTTTACTGTAGGCTGTTAAAATGAAGTAATGTTACACAGTGCATGATCTTGTATGGTCATTGAAACATTACAAATTCATATATTAATGCAATGTATAATGTGCAAATTTTATCAGCCTGTTCTCATTCCTACAATATAAACCAAAGTTTGCTTGGTCTTTTTTTTTTTTTTGGGAAACAGCTTGCACTCAAGACTTTTAGTTTAGTACAATACAGTAACATAAAAGTTTTGACTACACCAGACACCAAAATACATGTGTCACATGACCCTTGTCTGACAGGATTTTTATGTCAGTTTAACAACTTTTGTTGTTGTTGTTTAATACTTTAACACTACTGAACATAAAAAAAAAACATTGAGTATGTTTTTTAAAACATTTTTTTTTAACTTCATTGAACTACAAAAATATATTGTGGCCCTCTTAATTTCTCCTCAGCACAACTTTATGTTGCTGCCATTACACAGGCTCGACCTAGCGCTCTCAATGGTCACTTAGACGCACAGGCAGGAGGTCATTAACTGTGTATACGACGTAACTCATGATGCAAAACGTCTTTCACCACAACATTAACTGTAACCTATTAGAACCACTGCGAAATCCATAAACATTTATCGCTGCAGAATGGGTAACGTGAGTAATTTAGAACACATTTGAACACAGTTTTCTTCAGCTTATGGCCTTAAACACAGTCTAATGGCATGCTGGGAAACCATTTAGCCCCAACACTCCACAATATGGTATATGCCTTAAACTAGTTAGGCAAAAATCGGCTTTTTATATTTTAGTCAAATGAACTCAAAACTCAAAAATTGTTGACTTAACATAAGAAAATTATTTTTCAAAAATATTTTTTGTGTCAAGTGAACATAAAGTTTCTATGTCATTTTGACAATCCAGGGCATTTGTGTGGACTTAAAATTAAAGTGTCAGGGATGGTTTGGGGTTTACAGTGTGGGTTGTCACATACCAAAGCTCTGTCATGTCCCTCAGCATGTGATGTCAACACTAGATGGATAAATTGGTGAGAAACACCCAGACTTTAGGATAAGACAGGATTCACGTCATTAATCCCCAAAGGGAAAACTGGCTTGCCACCATAGATAAACACAGTATGTAGACATTGACACAATCCACACACTAGATCACACCAGGCAGAGGTATTGAATGGACGTACATGGTTCCACTGCTACAGCAATAAGAGCGACAGTAAAAGTCAATAGGTTAAGTGGGGGAAGAGGAGAATCATACCAACACGAAAGTGCAGTGTCCCAAATTACTACCATGTAAACATCATGTAGACAATAACAGCATAAGTCATTCCTGCATACACTGAATAGACACAATAAATAAATACATGGTAAGAAAAGAACGCATCGACACTGTTCATTAAAAAGCCTTACTGCTGCAGGAACTGATCAAGTCCTCAACCTTTCAGTGGAGCATTTTGGCAATAGAAGCCTATTGCTCCAGCTGCTCTTTTTAAAAGTACTGTACCAGGGATAGTCGTCCCATTCTCTGGTTCTCTGCTCTGTTATGGTCTCCAGAGAAACTGGAGTCAGGCCAATAATTGATCCAGCCTTCTTAATCAACTTATTGATCCTGTTTCAGTTCTCAGCCGTATTGCTGCCACCCCAACAGACAACAGCAAAGAAAATAACACTTGGTAAAATAACTTGATAAAAAACGAGTAAAAGAGGCCTGCTGACATCAAATGACTTGAGCTTCCTGATGAAGAACAATCTGGACTGGGTTTTTTTAAAAGATAACATTAGTGTTCTTCATCCAGTCCAGCCTGCTATCCACACCCAGGTATTTGTACGAATGGACAAACTCAACTATTTGTCTTTTAATCAGGACTGGGGTAACCTCAGCTTTTTTTCCTTCTAAAATCCACAGTAAGCTTCTTAGTTTTATCTACATTAAGAATAAGGTGGGCTTCCTCACACCATCTGACAAATCTTCCTCTTGATAATCTGGGCTACAGTCACTAAAGTAGTAGCCAACTAGGGCTGAATCATCTGAGAATTTTTGTAAGTAGCATGATTCATTCCCCCACATACAGTCAGAGGTGTGCAGTGTATATAAAATGGAGATAAAACCATGCCCTGTGGCGCCCCATGTTGGTCGTGATAGCGTCTAACACAGTGCCATGGAGCCTCACGCACTGAGGTCTAAATATAAGATAATCCGATATCCTTTATCCCAGAGGAACATCACAGCGTTCCATATGTAACCAAAAGTCAGTCTTGCTTTAACGTAATGCTACTTAACTTACATAAAACCAAAAGTCAATGCATTTTTAATGTAATGTTACGTAGATAAGATACAGTCATTGCACACTGACGTCACTCAAGAAATGTATTTCCGTGACATTATAACATAAATAACATACGTATTTTAACCCAAAACACGATCATTTTTACTAAACCTAATCAAGTATTCTTTGTTGCCTCAAAATAACCATGACTGTTCACAACATAAACCACTGGTTCAGCTGTGTATCACATAGTTACGCTGAAGAGTGCCCTGTTTATTGTTATCAGATGTCAAGCAGCGTGACACAGTGTTGGTATATGACGATGTGGGAATGAGAACAGGTTGCTTTAACCTCAATTAAACAAGCCCGAAAGAAATAAGGCTCCAGTTATACAAACCTCCAATGTGTTAATATTTGTTGTGTACAAAATCAAGACTCAGATTTTCAAATATCTTAAATGAAACAAAAAAAAAACTTGATCCAGATGTGATGGGAGAGACAGATATTCCCATTAGCTTCAGTTGTTAATTGTAACTTATCTAAATAAAGTTTGCAAACAAATAGAAAAAAGGTTCCAATTCTATCAGATTTTTTTAAAGGGAAAAAAATAAAATAAAAATTGAAAAAGTTACCAGTTCCTGTTGTTAACATCATGTGACTTCCTGTATACAGGCAAAGGGGTTGAAAAGAGAAGAGGTATTGCGTCACATTGCCAGTAAAGTCTGATCTACATATGCATACATTATTTCTTGCCAAACAGTTCAATAGCTAGCACGTTATCATGGAACATGGGGATCATTGGTTTGTTTAACTTAGACGTCCGCAGTTGGCCTTGTTGGTAAATATTTTAGGTGAAAAATAAAGGTATGGGTGAGAATTACGTTTCTGCAGTTATTGGAAAAAGGTCCTGAATAAAGGACCATAAACAGATGTGATTATTTGAAAATGTTCTATTGTATATCGGCCACCATCCATTCAAGCGTATCCAAAGACTACTGAGCAGACACCAGCCCTTTAGCCAGCATTTGTATGTGGGGCCCATGTGGGAAGTAGATGGATTGAAAATGGGATTGTTCATGGGTTCGATATCGGCCCCATGCCATTTGCCATGTGTGGATTTACCCCTATAACATGCCCATTTTGGGCCCATATCCACTTGGTACCCAGGTAGCCCTAGCATAACCATGTGGAGCCCACTTGGGTAAAGCCATTGATATGGGCAACTGGCATGGGGCCAATATGGAACCCATGGCCAATCCCATATGGGGCCCATTTTTCAACCCATCTACTTCCCACATGAGCCCCACATACAAATGCTGGCTGGGAATTATTTTTAGCTCCCTCTGTTACAACGATCCAATATCACGGCTCCAGTTAAATGACATGTGTCATACCCCGTAGCTCCCATGGTGTCAAAAACCGTGCCCCAGCCTCATTTAAAAGCCTTGTGTACGTATGACCATCACAAGTGACCTCCTCCATCTTGTCAGCAGCCAAGTTCTAACAGAGAATATGAAGAGTGAAATATTTTAGAATTTCCAACAGTTGCCACCTCTTAATTTTTTCAGTAATCCTAAATCCCTTTCTTTGAGGATTTGCCAGCTGGCGAAGATTTGGATATTCTGTTCACTGTGGATTTTACTTCCTTGTGAAGTTATGGAGAGCCCAAACTGGTGAGTCTGATTTGATTTTTTTCAAGCTGTTGCTTGCTGAATTTTTCCTCATTGTAGATGTTGATGTAGAGTCGTGCTCCATTTCCATTGTATTTAAGTACAGTAATCAATGAACGTAGTTACTTTTCACCACTGAATCACAGATAATGAGTTTGTTACAGCTGGTTTCTTTTATTTTTCACCACCATTTCAGCTTTACGATGCTCAGTCCTGTTTAACTGTACAGGTTTGTGTGTGTCTTTGTGTGTGCGTAACATCAGCCTCCTCCTTGAAAACCCTCTCAAACGTTTTTGCATTACCTTGCCACGATGAAGATCAAACCACCTGCTTTATCATCATTATTGCGTTGATTGACAATGTCACGCATATGCATGAAAGCATGAAGATAATCCATGCAGTAGACCTTGTATGTAACATGTGACCATCATGTTATTGCTGCAATCCAAGGGTATAAACCCACAAAACACTGACATGCAAAAGTTCAATGTCGTGTGTACATTACAGTCTGGATCGTCCTCATCTCAGTTACCTGTGGATCTATTTATGCCTCAGGTAATACAGAATTGTTGAGTGTATCCCAACCCTACCCACTTAATTGTGTGCATACAATGTGTGTGTGTGTGTGTGTGTGTGTTAAAGAGTAGTAGTAGTTTAGGAGCACTGTGTGATGACTATTCCTCCACAGCACAGAATCAACTACTACTATTAAGTATAACTTTTTAACGCTGTAAAAGACTAAAGCTGATGACAGGAGCACTTTGCCTGAAATGTAATTCTTTGCTTATTCAGATAGTCAATTTTATTTATATACCCCAATATTACAAATCACAAATTTGCCTCAGGGAGGGTTTACAATCTGTACAGCACACGCCACTCTTAATCCTCACACCCACCATGTACAGTTTGGTTTTAATTGGCTACTTTTGCAAGTCTGACTTGCTGATGCAACATTAAACTTTGCCAAACGGCAGTTAAGTTTGATATATGAGCCCGACTGGGTGTTGATACATGAAAACCTGCTGTGCGACGTTCTCTGAGGGAAAGCAGTTTTGTTGGTGTGTTGTCTCGAGAACGTCTGGGTAACGTCGCTGCTTGAATTATAGTTTTTCTTTCATTGCCCCTGCTAGGAAATGGGAACCTAAAATATGATTAATTTCTTTCCTCGTCTCCGTTGGTAATGCAGAAAATCCTGCCAAAAAGGACCTTCATAAACAGCAGTAATGAAATGGTCCAGCCCATCATTCAACATCAATCAGGCAGCACGACACGCATAACGAACATGGTCCATTTGTTGAGTCACAATGTGAAATTATTCCAAGACCTTGTTTTTCTTTTAAATCAATTCAAATCAGTTCTGCTCTATTTATTTATATTAATATACATCAGAAATGTGTTGCGGTGACCAGTATGCACATATTAAATCACACTCAAGTGGGAAAAAACCCTCTGTACATTTCAAATGTTACAATGTGCTGTGGCTACTTCATTCATTAACCTGCATTAATAATACATTTTAAGATTAAATAATGTATCGGCTCATTCTTCTATAGCACAAATCTGAGTTTAATTGAGATTTTCTTTTGCTGTTGTATCATTTAGAAACCATCAAAAGGACTCATTAGAGTTCAATGACTTTACTGATTAGTGTCTTCTTTATGATATATTCATCTCTGATACAGGAAGTATTGATTGCTGTAATGAAGTGCTTTGAAATGACATGTACATGTATAGCTGCCCAGAGGCATTTTTAAGTCTGTCTGCCCTTTTTCCATGACCCACTGTCATGTGCTGTAGCTCTTTGATTGAGACTGTGAATGAACAAATCGTCCATTTAGCGGCGTGAGATGAGGCATGATGGGAGGTTCTTTATAGTGTATGAAGGCTTTTGATTGCAGATTGATTGATCTGCAGGGTTACACTTACCATGGCTGTGAGCGATTTAGTTATCAGTTACTGTTGGAATATGTGCCATTAACTGAGCATTTAGTAGATGAAATGTCAAAAACACAGTGAAAATGCCAGTTATAATTTTGTAGAACCTGAGGGGGATCTTTAAATTACTTGTTTTGTTGACCAAAGGTCTAAAATCTAAAGATATTTAATTTATAATAACATTAACAAAAGAAAAGCAGCAAACAAGGAAATATTTGGTATTTTGACTCACAGACATTGAACAATTTTCAAAATTACCTGTCTGGCAAAATAACAGCCAATTAATTGCTCTGTACTAACTTAAATCTTTACCAACTGTCTATTCTACTGCATGCATACATTATTATTGAAAAAGTTTTCGGGAGTGGGCCTATTATCGTTTGTGGCTTTAAGGGGGATTTGTACTTCTGCGTTGAATTGATGCTGTACCCTACACCGTAGCCTGAACATTAGCATGTTGTATTTGTGGGGAAAATGTGTCGAGCAAAAGACAAATACTTTGTCTGTGAATGCTGCAAATTATAGTGAAGCTGATTTGTGTACTTGTGTCTGAAATGGTCTTTATTAACCAATGTTTAATGTGTGTTTTGAGTGTGTTTTGAATCAACTAAACTTTACAGCACTTTACCGCCGACTAGTTTTTTGGAGGTATAACTGCAGAGTGGCACAGACACACCAACACTCACAACAGCGTAGGCCATGTTCGTAAACTACGGCATAGGCTCTGCATAGAGCTGACGCACAAGTATAAATCCAACTTGAGAGGGAGCTGTGTTACATCTGATAACTTGGATGGAACAGCTATCAGGAGTAGCTCAAAGATACTTTGACATGCGGACTGGAGGAACAGGGGATTAAACCAGCAATCGGAAGATTGGCGGATGACCCACTCTACGTCTGAGACCATAGCTGCCCTAAAGTCAGACCTTGCTAGCTCTCTGTAGCGCACTCTTTGTCTCTGATTGATGTTAGCAGCTCAAGGCTACATTAGCTGCTACATAACACATCCAAATCTCTAAAAGAACTGACCCTGAGTTGCACTGTGGGTAAAGCTGGCAGAAGGTTTTATAAAGGAAGAAGAATGCACAGAATAAAGAGACAATGTCTCCGGTTCAGCTACATCAATTTTCATACTTTTTCAAAACTGTCCATTGGAAGACAGACAATGTTAAATCAGTGCTAAAGTCAGCGGAGAACTCTGTTAACAATGGTGATAACCTGAATCAATGGAGAACACAACATTAATTTCACCTCATTGACGTTAGAAGATAATGAGAGAATCATCGACCTTTTCACAATTAATTGTTGGCTACACATTTCTTAGTTAATATCCTCCGACATTTCATGTTTTTTGTTGGTTGTTTTTTCCTGAGAAGATGATCATGTTCTTGTCTGTGGTCTAGGAGAGGAATGACATATATGAGAACTAATTTGTTATGTAAAGCATTTGATCATACAAACATCAAATGATTTTTAGTCAAGATCAAAGTGAGTAAATCATGACTGAATTTTCAATACGGAGTGACCTATTCATTTAAAGGATGTGCAGTCTAAGTTAGACTAATCAGTGGGTACCTTCCAGTCTTTTGGCACAGATATCTCTCTCTGTCTTACCCTCCATCCTCCGCAGCTCAGCATGGAAACACTTTCCAGGGAAACATAAAGAGGAGGAAGATAAATTGCTTGATTTTTCTAACTCAGTCTGCTGAAGCTTCATATTAGCTTCAGCTGAACTTTGCACAGAACAAAGACTGTGGATTATATCCCACATCTCTTTCATTGGAACCACATTAGGGATAGGGTGACCAGGTGTCCGGCTTTATGCAGGACTGCACTGCATTTTTATCCCTTGTTCTCTGTCCCACATACCAAGATGATGTCCTGCATTTTGATTGGCTCTAGTTTTCAAAAGTCAAACCACTGCAGGACAGAAGCTTTTCTAAAATCTGGCTTTTATCCAATGTCTGTGAAGAAAGCAGGGAAGGCTGTCATCACAGGGTTGTTTAATGTCAATCAAACTGTAAGCTCATACTTTTCTGTGATTAATTGTACTCGGTCGGGTTGAGGCAGCATTCATTGTAGGCCTACTAAGCATATACTCCATGTGTATATTTGTGTGTGCATATACACACACAGCTATGACCAGCTGTGTCCAGCCACGAGTGGAAGAGGAGTGTTGTTAGCTGCTTTAACACAAGCCACATAATCAGAAACAAAGAATTAAGATAAAATAACACGGTCAGGTGATGGTACTGAACTGTGAACAGTCCTAGTTCAGTTAAGATGAGATAAGAGGTCTGGGACATAGCCATGAGTTTAGGAATTGCTTCTGTAATAGGAAAGATTTTTCCAATCTTTTAAACTAAAGTTAAGATAAGACAAGCAGTTGGGATATTTTTCTGTAATAACAGCACCAGGACAACAACTTACTTCGACATGTCAAAAAGACTAAGGAGCTACTAGTGGACTTAGGAAGGAAACAGAGAAGGAACTACACCCCAACTTAATATCCTTAATACAGCAGCACACAAAAGTTTGGGCAGCCCTGGTCAAAATTTCATTCACTGTAAGTATTTAAGTAATTAGATGATGAACTGATCTCCAAAAGGCGTGATGTTGAAGATGGAACATGCTTTTCAACATTTTAAGCAAGATTTGTGGATTATTTTTGTTTCGTCCAATTTTAGAGTGGAAAAAAAGGAAAGGAGCATCATGCAAAAGTTTGGGCACCCCATGACCTCTTAGAAGGCCTCAGACCATAATTATCTTGTTAGGGCTATGGCTTGTTCACAACCATTGTCAGAAAAAAGGCCAGGTGATGTAAATTTCAAAGCTTTATACATATTCTGCCTCCTGAAACCTTGTCCCAACAATAAGCAACCATCAGCTCCTCTAAACAGCTGCCTAGCACTCTGAAAACTAAAATAACTGACGCCCACAAAGCAGGAGAAGGCTATAAGAAGATAGAAAAATGTTTCCAGGTAGCTGTTTCCTCAGTTCATAATGTAATTAAGAAATGGCAGTAAACAAAAACTGTGGCGGTCAAGTTGAGTTCTAGTAGACCAAAAAAACTTTTTGAGAGAGCTGCTCCTTGGATTGTTAGAAAGGCAAATCAAAACCTTTGTTGGACTGCAAGTTACTTGCAGGAAGATTTGGCAGACTCTGGAGTGGTGGTGCACTGTTCTACTGTGCAGTGAAACCTGCACAAATATGGCCTTCATGGAATAGTCATCAGAAGAAAACCTTTCATGTGTTCTCAGCACAAAGTTCAGCATCAGAGGTTTGCAAAGGAACACCTAAACAAGTCATGTGGACTGATTAAGTTAAAATACAACTTTTTGGACACAGTGAACAAAGGTATGTTTGGAGAAAAAACTGTGCAGAATTTAATGAAAAGAACACCTGCCCAACTGTTAAACATGTGGATAGATCGATCATGCTTGTGTTGCAGTCAGCGGCATGGGGAACATTTCATGGGCAGAGGGAGGAATGGATTCAATTAAATTCCAGCAAATTCTGGACGCAAACATCACACCATCTGTAAAAAAGCTGAAGATGAAGAGAGGATGGCTTCTACAGGACAATGATCCTAAGCACACCTCGAAATCCATGATGAACTACCTCAAGAGGCGCAAGCTAAAGGTTTTGCTATAGCCCTCACAGTCCCGAGCTAAACATCATTAAAAATCAGTGGATAGACCTCAAAGAGCAGTGCATGCAAGGCGGCCTGAGAATCTAACAGAACTAGAGGCCTTTTGCAGGAAGAATGGGTGAAAATCCTCCAAACAAGAACCATCCAGGGTGCCCAATTTTTTGCTTTAGGC
>JAPZEB010000015.1:7991983-8002467 GCA_029783705.1 Chaetodon striatus | reverse complement strand
CAATATGTGTGATTGTAAGTTTATTACTGAGTGTCATATTATTTTGTCAGTATTATAATTGTATTAGAGGCCTCTCTGGGCCCCTGTCAATCATGGGCCCCTAGAATCCTTCTCCTTATTCTCCCCTTTTCGGCGTCCCTGAACATTAGTCCAAACCATTGCTGAACAAAATGTCCAAGATAACTTTCATGAGCTGAAAATATGCTGAAATAGTGACAGCTAAAGTTACGCTTTCATGTGAGGACAGATAGATAGACAGATAGATAGATAGATAGATTCACATACACACATTCATATCTGATAAATTGTAAGTAAAAGCAATAAAACAACAAAAACAGCCAAACAACAGTTATTGCGCAGTCCATTATGGCATGGTTACACCATGGTTACATTACTAACCAATGTTTTTGTTGCTGTGGTAGTGAGTTGTCAACAGACAGCACCCAGCTGTCACTCAAAAAGGCCAGACCCTCAAGCCTCAACAGTTAAGTCTTCATCCCCTGTACAATTGTCATGAACGGGGTACTTAGCTATAGGAACCAAAAAAACACAGTCTCACTCTGACCTTGTCACATATTTACATTTGGTCATGGACTTTCCACATCCGCATAAGACGTGTCAAGTACCCTGGGTGCATTGGTTGTTGACGTTCTGGGACACCGTGTCAAGTTCTGCCTGTTACATGCATTGTCTTCCTTCAAAATACACTTCTGTTCACAGGAAATTTATCGTTTACAAAAAGTCTCTTTCAAAATAAAATGCACTACAACAGTACAACACCGCAAATTTATGTTATTTTTCCTTCAACAACAAGCACATGGTTGGGTTTAGGCAACAAAGGCACAAGGCTAGGTTTATCTTACGTGACTTGAACACAGCTCTCTCAGGTAAAAGTCAGTGTTTGTTGGACCCATCCACCACCCCTCCTGGCCACTGCAGTCAGACCTTCTCTGCCTTAACTTTGTCCCGCTGCGTATCCTTCTGACACCCCTGGGTGCCATTAAACGAATGGCAACCGGCTGCATATATCGCCTTCGTTAAAAGATGCCTTTTTTTGTTAGTTTCTGATGCAGCAAGTCACTGCCCAAGTGCCGGATTTTGACGACTTCAGAGTGAGACTGGGCTCATTTTTGTACCAGGCTGTAAACATGTTTATTTCTACTGTAAAATTGGACATTGTAAAATGGGGGTATATGGCGATTGACTCACCTCTGGAACCAGCCATTAGTGGCCATTTGAGGAACTGCAGATTTTTGCACTTGCATGATGGCTTCATTTTTAGCCCCATAGGTTGCTGCTTGGCTGTAGCCACAACAGGCCCCCCTTTCTGCACCAATGGTCCACATTATATTTAAACAGTACCGACTAATGTCAAGTATATCACATATAATATCCCTTTAAATGCGCACAGCCAGCATGTATTGGTCAGGAAACTGCAATTAGATATTTCACTTAAGTTGTTTAGCCCTATGCGAGATCAAGTGGAAATGACGTGCAACAAATGTCACCAGCCACTAGGCCAAAGAGTCATTACTAAACTCACAACACAACACATCCCCTGTGTATTACTACCACCCACTCCATTTAGCTCTAAACATTTAGCAGTGGCATTCTTTGTCAGCGAGTTCCACGCCTAAAGTAATATTAAATGTTTAATGTGAAAGGGTATTGAAATAAAAAGCAACACACTCCACACTGAAGGCAACTTGATACAATACCCTGGGGATGCTCACATGTGGTGCATTCATACTGTTCTCCCTGTTGGAAAGTGCAGAACACTTTCAGCTCACACTTGGATGAGCTCGATATAGCCTAACCCTCCCATCTTTTCAAAGCAACTGTGTAATCCAGCCTCTACGGTTACATTCCCCCATTTTTACCACCAGTGTAATCCTACATTACGACTGAGCCCACTAAACCTCGGGTGACATATGTTCCACACTCTGAAAGGTAGTCTAATCATCCAGCTCTTTTTCTTCGCCCTATAATTGATCATATCACATGTGGCCTTGATTAAACACCCACTCGCACTTCAGAATTAATCATGCATTGCATGAACTTAGCATTAATCACGGTATAACCCCCGCTCCATCTCCATTCCTCAGTCGGACTGTAATGGGATATTCATCTCTGAAACAATTAATAACATCGGCATGGGGGCTCCTGCACACTCGCCCCATTCTCTCTGTTCCCACAGTGTTATTTTAAGCTGGTCGCGGGCGATGATTGAGGGGTCGCAACGAGAGCTTAAATGGGATTTATTAGCGTAGATGCCAGGGGTGAAGAGAGGAGAGAAGAAGTGCAGAAGCAGTGCGCTGACTGCGAGATTGGAAGAAGCTGAGAGGAAATAGAGAGCAGGGAGAGCAAGAAAGAGAGAGAACCTAAAGGTGATAGAGTCATTGGCATGTTTTCACACGTGTGCCCGCTGGAGAGGCATCAATCTTCTTTATCTCCTTGAGATTTTTTATATCTCGGTGTTTTTCTCTCTGTAATAACCCCCTGCCACCTACCAGGTGATTCATCTGAAACACTCCACGGCAGAGCTCCTCTGGGGTTCATAGAATACCTGCCACTACGATCCACAACAGCGCATAACGACACACGCACAACAGAATAAGAGAGCTGGAAAATAGATTATTATGCTCTTCTCAGAGATTCACTTGACCGTAGCAATATGAGAGTAGCCTATCGTTTACTGGCGCTGCTGTAAAGCATGAAAAGCACCAAAGAGATGATTGACAAATAAAACAGCTGCCATCTAGAACTCCTTATTCAGTGTTGAGGTCATATGAATCTGATAAGGTAACGATAGATCACTCTGTGCTCCTTGTTTTCAGACTCTAACCTTCAAGTCATGATGAAGAACATTTATTCACTCATTCCGTGGCCAGAAGACGATAACAGAGGCAACACGCTGACCACAACTGGTTAGAAATAAAAACTCTGCAAATTCATTCAAGACAACTCAACTACAACAAAATGAAAATGACCTTTGAAAAGTGAATAAAGTAAAGAGTTCAACATTTTGAGAAACACATTTATGTGCTTTCTTGCCGAAAGTTTGATGAGAAGGTCATTACTAGGGTTGAGCCAATACTTGGATGAAAAGAGGGCAGATGATATAGCTTTTATGAATACAATTATCAAAATGTGTAAATATCTGTATGTGTGATGACGGAAAATCCTCATTTGGGCAGTTGTATTAAATCTCTCATGCTGTGTTCACACCACAAGCAACACAGCAACAGGCTACAATTCATTTTCAATGGAAGCCGGTGACATGAAGCTACAAACTGATGCCAAAAACTCGTTGCTGCCGATGGGCGTGACTTTCATTCTGTGGTTAATGGTCTTTAAACCAAGGATTTCATAGGTTTTCTTTTGAGAGCATACGTTTTTTGGTTATTCTTTGTTGTGAGAGTCATTAAAATGGGGCTCAGACATTTATGAAAAGCAAAGATGTTGTATGGACCAAATACAAACTTAAGATGACGTTCAGTCCAGGTGCTTTACAGTATGGCAAGTAGCAGACACATACAAGCTCGTGATGGCATGATGATGTAACCATGTTAACAAGCGCTTTAGCAACAATTCAACAGCAACACAGTTTTAATACAGCTTGTCACGCAGTTGTGTTGTTGCTCATAATGTGAACACAGCATTAATCTTAATGATCTAAAGCTCAATTCTAAGATTGTTCTCTAAATAGTTTTATTATGAATAATATATATAGCATAATCTGATCAATCCATATCAATTTCAGGTTTGAATGACCACTTCTGGTTAGACCCAGCCCATTTCCAGTCTAAACCAAACCCATGTGGTCTAAACTCCGCCCATTCCAACTTGAGGTATGCTGTGCATTCCAACACCCATACTACCATACTATATAGTATGTCAGAAAAAGATTTAGTATGTCCCAATACATAGCATGCACTCAGGTGACTGATGACCAGTCGATTAGTAATGATAAGAATATTAATTGTTTGAATCAAGTAATCATAAATATAACCAACAATAAAAGAGCAGGTATTAAATAACAATGACAGAGAAATGTATAGCCTCTGTAATGTTACTATCATGAACATGTTAGAATCTACAGTAAATGCAGTTATTACTTCTCTGGCGAACTCAGTGAACACATTTTGTTTTATCCCCATGGTAACGGATATATGAGTAAGAGGGTCAAAGTTCAGGACATAATGTTATGAGACATGTTATGCAACATACATACTTTTAAAGGGCAGCTGCAGTGCTTTCTAGAAGTGAAACGAAAAGATATGTGACTCAGATCACCCCTGGATTCAGGTAAAGGCGTACTCACTCACCCCAAACCGTTACTGCTCCTAAGTCCTGTATGGTAAATATGAAGCTACATCCAGCAGCTAGTTAACTTAGCATAAACACTGCAGGGTTATGTTCTGCGACATTTCAGCCCAATTTAACCACTCCCACCCTTAAATAACTTCAGCTTCAATAATGAACTTTAGAGGTGATTTAGTCATGGCTGTTTCCCTCTGCTTTAAGTCTTTGTGCTAGGCTAAGCTAACATGCTACTTGCTGTAGCTTCACATTTACCATATTTAAGAGTAATGAGAGTGATAAATGAACTGTTTCTTTAAATTAAAGTATAACCTTTGAATAAAGACATGTAGTTTTATCATAAGAGTGAAAAGTTGACATAATAAACAATGACACAATATCACAAGAGTAAAATAAGCATTTAAAACACTTTAGCTTGCTCCTATTGCTCTCACTCAGGTGTGTTTCCTCTCCAGAGTTAAGTTGTTCTAACAATGCCTAGTCTAATATGGCAGCCTACGAACCACACACTGGGCCACAACAATTCAAGGTTGTTTCCCAACCCAGATTCTCCAAATTAACTTGCTTTACCTCCAAGATTAATGACTAAATCAAAACAGACTTATCTCTTTCAGACTACAGTTAGCATTTCACAGAAACGATACAACTACTCTCAAGGACAGTTTGTCTAAAGTAAATAACGTAGCGACAGTTATGTTTCACCTTATTTTTGTACGAACATCCGTTGTCATAAATGTGAATACAGTAAATAATGTCAGCTAACAAGCACAATGACATCCACCTCCTGCTTGTGGGACCACCTCTCCCATGCTCCCAGCTATGGATGCATTCTCTGGCGTGTCTGGTGTTTGCACCTGAAGCCAAAAACTGGATGTTTCTTGGCGGGTACAGACAATGTGATCGAGCATCAAAGGATGCCAGGTTCTTTGAAGCTTCTTGGCAGTGGTCAACCGGTCCAGATGTGCTGCACAGCGCCCCCAGTGGACATGTTGTAAAACGGGGACAGGTGCTTCGCCTCCTGCTGCGGCATAAGGGTGCAAATCCAGGACAACTGAGCACACGCTTTTATTTATGCATATATTTTACTTTACAAAGAAAGACATTGACTAGGAACTATAAACCATACTGTGATCATTTTTTTCCTCTTTTCTTGGTCTTAATAATACGAGGACAAGAGCAGCCCTGGAATGAGTGAGGATTCAGCATCTTGCTCAAGGACAACTCCAACTTGACTCAAACTCATGCTGCTGACTTGTATCTCTTTGTATTGCTGTGCTTTACTCCCTTCAGCGCAGTGGAGATTGTGAACATGTGAACCTTGGATTGTCCCTTTGTTACAAAATGAATCATCAAAGACACACCACAGCATAAAAGGTAAAATCCTCCACTGAACAAGGCCGGACTTGAGCAGAAGCACACACATACGTTTAATAGTTACAGACCTGGAAAGAGGTGCTGCAAAATTGAATTAGTGTATACTTGAGAATGACATTGCAGGAAAGTGAGCAGTTGTACACAGTAAATTGAACAAATCTACCCTGTGTGTCCACCAGGCGTGAACAATCAGACATATCTTCCTTCTGGTCTTGTAGATGAAATTATTCAGCATTTCTTTAAAGTTTGTACCAGTCAATAACACATTTTTCCTGCACACAGTCATTTCCTGCCATTCAACACTTTACACAATGAAAAACAGCTTCCTTACTTATAAGTAGTCCGAGCTCAATAATAAAAACATAGCCATAATTTTGTAGCATCACAGTTCGTGTTGTACCCTTGGTTTTGTTTGGCTCACAATGACTGCTTTTACGTCATTTCACACGTCAACTGGTGCTCCAAGTCCACAAGGACTTAAAAGAATACTTCACCCACAAGATGACATTTTGTATATCGATTGCTCTTGGTGCATCATCTTGAATTCATAAAGAAAAGTTCTTTCTTACCTTCACAGTGAATGGAGAATCCAAAAAGGGAAACATTCTGCATGAATTGAAGTCACTGGAGACCACCTTTAACAATGGCAAATCAATATCAAAACATCTGTTTACAACCTCTCACACATCCTGTGCAGTGTAATCCAAGACCCATTTATCCAGTCGTATGCTCAGTAGTTTCTCAGCACATGCATTTTCACAAAAAAATGCTGTTTTTTTGTGTAATAGCCCAGAGATCACAACATTTCGTTGTACTGCTGTGCAATGACAATAAAGGCACTGAATTGAATTGAACTGAATTGAATATAAGAAGAAGTATAACTGCTTTGTGACCTGTTCAAAGCTTAAATGAGGTCTGTAGATTAATCCATGGAGAGTATTAGAATTTCAAAGCAGAGTAGATTTAAGATTTGTAAATGTTTTCAATTCACTGTAACTATTACATATTTTTAAAGCCTCAAAGTTAATCAAATTCCCATCTAGGAGCTTTTTTTTCATGAAAATTAATTTTTGTCTGAGCCCCCTGGTAAACTTCTGTTAGTATCTGGGAGCTTTATTTTAAAATCCAGCCCTGTCCAGGTCCTCTGTAGACTTCTGTTACCATTTGGGAGCTGTATTTCGAAAGTCCAGCCTTGTCCAAAGCCCCCAGCAATATCCTGTTACCCATTGGGGGTTTTAGTTTTGAGATCCAGCCCTGCCCAGGCCCCCTGTAAACTTCTGTTACCATCTGGGGGCTTTTATTTTGAAAATCAACACCAGAAACACCACTCTAGCTAAGAGTTGAAAAACATTGCTAGGACAGCTAGAAGCTTACCTGTAATACAGTCAAAGCTGGAAGTTGAGACAACATGGCTAAAAAGTCTGAAAGAAGACATGCCTAATATTAAAGCTCAGGTAGAAGTAGTGATGACCAGGGCGACCCACAATCTGTGGTTCCCGCAATTCAGGTGAGCTTACTAGTAAAAACATTGCAGGTTCAGGTATGGCCGGTCAATAAGTAACAAAGCATTTCAAAACACACACAAACACACACACAGCAAGCAGCTTTATCATCATTATGTTTTATTCTATTGTAGTGTTCTCAGTTCTGAAAGAGAAAATGTACCCATATAGTCACAACACTCCCCTGGGAACTCTCAGTGTCATCTAGAACATCTTTTCCAATTCTTTGTCTATGAACAGTCAGACTCAAACATTTAGCAAGGAACTTTTAGAAGTTGGCATATCAACTAAAGACATGTCAAAAGTTGTGTTTAAGTAATCAGGGACCAACATCAAAGCTGTGCTTAAGAATTCTGTGTAATCAACACCATCCTGAAGCATATATTTGATGACGGGGATGTGCCAGACTTCATGTGGGAGGTAACTTACCAAATTGTAAAGTGCAAAAAGCCTAGTCACATACCTGAAGAAGTCTGGTAGCATGCTAAGCCCTCCGCATGCCATTCAACAAAAAAGTTTGACCAGATGGACGAGTAAGGTAGCAATGCTGAGATCTGTTGCCAAGCAACATAGGGAGAAGTGTTGAGTGGATCTGTTATACCGGTTTTGATTTTCCATGTGATATGAGTCTTTCATACACCGTCACACTACTGTATTGATGAGACAGTTGCTGGCGGGCGTCCATAAATAGGTAAGATCATTTCCATATTGAAACACTATATTGAATGGGAAAAGGGAACCCTATCAACTGCATACCCTTTTACTCATGAATATAACTTTGGAACAAAACAATTAATAACCCACATTAACTCTCTTAAACAAAGACAACACCATGGCACACAACGTGTGACGCACAAACTATTTGTTAACTTTAACAGGCCTAATTGTACATTTACAGAATTACACTGCAAAGGTACAGTTAGCCAATTAGCATAACAGTCTGTTAACAGCAAACAGCTACAGCACATAACAGTACAGTACAAGATCAGTGGTTCGATCCCCTGATCCTCAAGTCCACATGTCAAAGTATCCTTGGGCAAGACACTGAATCCCAAATTGCTCCTGATGACTGCTCCATTAGTGTGTGAGAGGGTGTTAATGGTTACTGAGTAGAAGGTGTGGTAGCCTCGGCCACCAACGTGTGAACGTGTGTGTGAATGAGTGAATGTGATATGTAGTGTAAAAGCGCCTTGAGTGGTCGGAAGGCTAGAAAAGCACTATACAGATGCAGTTCAACAACCTCAACAACCAACACAGTCCTGATGTGGCACCATAAGTTGAAAGGATATTGGGAGCCTCGGTGCGGGGAGTAGTGCTCTTAGACTTCGTGCTCTTAGAAGTTTGAGATCACTTCCAACCATAAAATTGCCACCTTCTTCTCTCCATGTTTCAAGACACTGAAAATGCTCCCGCCAGTAAAAAGGCTGGTAGTCCAAGCAGAAGCCTGAAGACAGACAGCGGCCCTCATCCCAACCCTGCGGGCCCAGTCTGAACACACTTGTCATGATAAATCTAAGTTTCAGCCTTTAATATTTCTATTTTAGCTTGTAAAACTTTAACCTGTAATATTTCAGCCTGGAATATTTCATTATTTAAGATTAAACTTGCAATATTGCCTTTTCAGCTTGTGGGCTAATACTTTAATCTGTAATATTTCTGTCTAATATTTTTATTATTTAAGCCAAAGCTGGTAATAATTACAACAATCTCTGCTTGTAATGCTCCAATCTGTTTATAATACAGCATTAATAGTCAGATTACCACTTTTTTTTTTCTTGTAAACAAGATAATAAGTATGCATATAATAGATGCTGATTCATTTTGGGTTACCTTTTGTAGTACTTATGGGGGAGACGAGCGCATCAAGCATCCCCACCAGGGAGGAGGGCCTGGAAGGTAAGCATACTGAATTTAAATAGGCTAAATGTCCTTTGTCAGATGGTTTGCCAAGGCAGGTAACTCTGTGGAACATTATGTTTTTGACTGTGTCATAAAGTAATTTCAGGTGAGATGTCAAAACGTTTTTGATTAGTGATTTGAGGATGCCTGTGAAGATGCCACGCATGGAACTGGTTTGTATGTCCAGAATTGTTTCTTTTATACGTTTGTTTTTATTGATGACAGCATGCATTTGTTCACTGAGAGTTTTGACAGTACTTTGTAATTCCTGATTTGCATTTTGCAGTGTAACAATGTTTTTTAGTGAATTCCAGGCTGCTGTTTATATCTTTTATTTCTTTTTCCTAGTGAAACTAGGAGATCAAGCTTTTGGTTTATACTGGCCAGCAGACTCACCTCAATGTCGGTGGTTCTAACATGGTTCGATTCCGTTGAAGAGCTCTTGTTTTTTTCATTTGGGGGGTTTTTCTGAGCTCAGGTCCTGTTTCATGTTTTTCCGGTGGTAATAGTGGTCAATGACTACCTCAATGTCCGTTAAATCCTCCACTGTAAGCGTATTTTACTGCTGACTGGTTGTAGAGGGTGTGCTCTGGTTGTTATCTGACCAGAAATGTAGTTTTATTCCTTTTTCATTCGTCTTATTGTTGGTGTGTAGTGTACCTTAGCAGTAGGGTGCCACCAAGCTGAATCTCGCCTCGACGTTCCACTCTTGTGATACTCGAACTCACACTGCCATTCCTCTTTTTATCTCTCTGTAGACGATGGAAACTATCTCTGGTTACAGGAACAGTCCTGTTTTGTTGTAGGTGCGTGTTTAACACACAATTGTTGAAGCCACAAATTAAGCTCACTCTGGTTATTAGTAACATTACAGACACTGACAACACAACAGGAACCAGAGCTCTGGTACAATGGCATTAATAAAAACCTTGTGCACCTGATCTGCCTCAGTATCTTTTCACATACCATCGGCAAAGACACAGTGTCTATCAACTCTATTTTCCATATAGGGGACTGACACAGTATCATAAGTCTGGTTCAGGTTTCACAAATTCAATCCGTTCACACCCATTATATTTTGGTGGAGGCAGAAAACTTGAAACAAATAAAACCAAAGCAATCTGCCTGGCGAGACATCGCCTCAGGTACAGTCAGTAAGAAAATGTTTTTTTGCAATATGAGTGAACAGACCCTTTAAACATGCTGTATTCTTTTGATCACAGGATGACACAGCAGAGATACGTCTTATTTGTGTAGGAACGACATGATCAAGCCTTTCAAGGGGACTTTTATGACACTCCAACATGAAACCTGCCATGAAAGCTGAATTCTTCCCCTGTTTGTGCTTTCAGAGAGCACAAGCTGTAATATACATATATATATATG
>JAPZEB010000015.1:7977370-7988214 GCA_029783705.1 Chaetodon striatus | reverse complement strand
CCAAGATATTTGAAGGTGTCAACTATTTCCACTGTTTGGTTATTGATGAGGGTGGGTTGGTGAGGTGAGGGGTGACCCAGGATTATTTCCTTAGTTCTGCTGAGCACGTACTGTTGTCATAGGAGGTGTTTGAATTTCTGTTTTAAAAATCTTTGATTACAAAAATCTACAAAGAATCAATGAGATCCATTCGTGTCTCCTGCACACTGACCTACGAGAGAGTTACCTGGAAAGATTGATTTGTGGTAGCCATATTAATATCTTTTTATTCTGGGTTTCTTCTTATTTTAAACTGAATTTGAATCACATTTGTAGTCCTATACTGGTGACCGCCAAGCAGTTCCACTGCAGCAGTAGCTGGGTTAAGTGCTATGTTCAAAGGCAATGCAATTTTTGGTTATCAGATCACACGTACTGTTATGAGATTATAGTAATCTTTTATTCCCTCTAACCCTCAAGTTATTGGCCATGTTCCTTGTCAGTTCTGGCTGTACTGCCACTCCTGGTGTCAGCACTGTTGTCAGCCAGCTCTTAGTAAGTAGGTCTGATAATGTCTGCTGCAGATAACAATGGAGGGATTCCCTGAGCTTGTGTCTCTCATGCCTTCCCAGTCCATTAGCCAGCCATGCTGCCTGTGTGGCTGACAAATGACTGAATTAGATCTGAGTGTCATCCGATGGGGAAAAAATATCATCTCTCTCCTTCTACATCCCTGTCACATGCTCTTCCTCTCTTGTGTCTGAGTTGTGCCTTCTCCCTGTGATGTTTCTCTTTCTGTGAAGTCTATTTCTTTCTTACATCTTTTCTTCGCTTGCTATTTCTCACCCAAGCATTTCCTCATTTCATAACACCAGACCATTCCACTTTTCTTCTCCGTTTGTGACTGCATCTCCTATTATTCTTGTTTTACTTGAGTGCAGGCCAGTATTATTTAAAAACTTGTTTTCAGTGAGATGTTGGACTCACGATGAATCACTAGCAGAGCCTACTTTGCTGCAGTATGTTTGAATAAGATGAATTTTTAAGTGGGAGTGATTTTACTCTTCTGATCTGCATTCTGAATGCAAACCATCTAAGTTCAAATGTCAAGACATTAGCCGACGCTGATGCCCAAGCTAATGAGATTTTACCATTTTAAAGCCCCATGGTTGCTATCTACTGTACATTTGTTTGATATATAATTAAATGCAGAAGCTATGAATTGACTTTCATCTCTTAATTATAGCCTGTTAAATATATAGCAGTTAGATAATGAAGAGTGCTGTTTTTCTAAGTCGATAAAGAACGGAGATAAAGTTATTAAAAAAAAAAACAGATGACTCACTCCACATGTCTAAGTAATTACCATTTGCAATACAAGTTGCTTAACGATTTCAGTTAGTCAATTTCGGTGAAATTCCTTCAGCATGACAGATGAAACACATTTAATGAATGCTTCCACTGACATGCACTGATATTTTTGTTCTTACAATAACATACAAAACTCTAGGGCTGGGTATTATCAAAAAAATATGATGCAATTATCAATACAAGTACCCCTAAAGTGATACTGATACCAACAGAGTACTTCATTTGATATCAATCATGTGAATAGAAACATTCAGTTGTGTTACGTGCCACCGGATGCCATACGCATGTAAAATAGTCATACTTTCTAACACTGCTGGCATTGTGGCACACTGAACCGCCAACTGCTTCAAATACATCACGCTTGACTTAACCACAACACAGATTGTATTGGTTGTAGCTGTTGCAGTAGGGGGTCAATCACATGTCACATTAAATTGACATGTGCTTGACACTGGCATAGTGACTGGCTGCAAGCAAATCCATACAAATATTTTCTTTCCAGATCTGGGTACAAAAAGGATTTAATGCAGGTATCGTTTGACTAGAGAAGTTTTAATACTTCTTGGTACTGGGGTACTTCTGCTGATACCTTAAAGGTAACACAAGGTTGAACTTAGATGATTTGTCACTGGCAACCACCGAAATCCCACAGGAACCCATTGTCTTGGACATTCATCTGAAAGGTGTAAAGGGAAACTTACAATTGGTTTTGATGTGATAGAAAGATGCCGACAACACTGAGTATAATCTCTGCATGGAGATGAGTGAATTCTGCCTTTAACTGAACTGTGGCACTGCCCATTTGTGACCTCAGCACTCTGTATGTGACTCTTTGATTCAGTCACAAAGATGCAACAAATGGTTGTGGGATAATGTAGATCCAGGGGCGGAGCTATCGGCGGTGCTTCCGGTGCTCTTTTGGGCCCCCCTCCCCCCGGTGCACGATCAGCCCTAGTTCAACTCGTCGTAGATATTTATGAATCATTCAGTCACCCTCGAGCACTTGCCCTAAATACTGATTATTACCTGCAATACAGGAAGAGGAAGGGACTGGGTGTTATTTCTACTACTCTATTACTTCATACAACAAAGTCATGGTGGCCCCTAACGCATTCATGGGGTGGGGGCCCAGCGCAACCATGCTACGCCACTGTCTATAAATCATAAATTGTTAATCCAGTCATTACAAAACTTGCAGGATATGTTAATTTCTAATGCTGTACCATGTGTGGAATTTGTTTTTGACATTTGTCAATAGGGGGCGCCACCAGTTCCAAACAAGTGAAATAGACTTTCACTAAATTTGGCCATAAATCAATGAGGATTTTGTTCAAACATCACCAAACTTAGTAGAAGTTTATTTTATAATTAAGCCATTAAAGCATGTCCCCAAAATGTTTCTGCAATCAACCAATGGGAAGCAACAGTGTTTTCAAAGAAGAGCATGGCCCCGCAACACATTCTCACTGCAACCTTGTCACATGTTGATGTTTGGTCATGGACTTTCCACGTCCACATACGACGTGCAAGGTACCCTGGGTGTATTGGTTGTTGACGTTCTGGGACACCATGTCAAGTTCTGATTGTTACATGCATTGTCTTCTTTCAAAATACACTTCTGTTTTCACAGAAATTTAACGTTTACATACAGTCTCTGTCAAAATAAAAGCACTACGTCTGTACAACACCACGAATTGACGTTATTTTTTTCCTTCAACAACAAACGCACAAAGTTGGGTTTAGGCAATAAAAGCATGTAGTTAGGTTTAGGAAAAAATAACAGAGTTTGACTTTATAATCTTACAGGACACAAATTCTCAAGGGTGAAAGTCTGTGTTTGTTGGACCCATCCATCATCCCTCCCACTCGCCCCACCCAGACATTTGCTGCCTTAATTTTCATCCTTGTCCTGCTGTGTTTCTTCCTTATGCTGCTAGGCACAGTTAAACTAAAACAGCAACCGACCACATATCATGCCGACGTTAAAGGACAGCTTTTTTTGTTGGTTTCTGACACCGCAAGTCACTGTCTAAGCACCGGATTTCAAGAACTTGAGGCTCAGCCTGGTAGAGATTTGTGCGTACATGAATGAGCATCTCTTTCATCTTCATAAAACCTGTTGGTAGTCTTATATGCAGGTGTTGTCAACTGCCAAAGGTCTTGATTGTACCCAGCTTTCAAGTTTTCAAATGTCCATGCTGGCTTGAACCTGGCTGTATTTATTATTTCAGTCACTTGCACACACATTAGGGTCCTGCCTCCAGTCACCAATATCAAACATGTTTGAAAGATTTTGACAAAAACTCTCAGTGTGAGGTCCCAATTTTCTGGAATGTTTCATCCACACCTTGTAGCCTTCATTAGCAGATGTGGCTCAGTAGTCATGGAGATTGTACATAGGTCATTACCTGGCCAAATTGTGGGATTTCAGTTTGTGATAGCAGGTGGTCCTACATGGAGGGACATCATGATGATGCAAACGGATGAAAGCCCAAAGATTTTAGTCAACTGCTTTTCCCAAGGTCAATAACAAACCTTTAAGCTCAGTGTTTAAAACAATCTTAGTAATAAGAATTATGTCAGCTGATCCAGACGTGGAACATTCCCGACGTGTGGTCCTGCCTTAAGGGATTTCACGCTTCTCTATTTTACCCTAGACAAAGGTATTCACAAAGCCACCTCTCCTGTCTAAA
Organism: Chaetodon striatus; assembly: GCA_029783705.1. Taxonomy (NCBI): domain Eukaryota; kingdom Metazoa; phylum Chordata; class Actinopteri; order Chaetodontiformes; family Chaetodontidae; genus Chaetodon; species Chaetodon striatus. Next base: position 7,984,171 of record JAPZEB010000015.1, on the reverse strand, counting down.
CTCTTACCGGTGCCACTCTGTATATCCCAAACTTTTAATTATATTTGATGAGCTGCCATAAAAATCCAATTTTCCACAGTGTCTGCAGGCCCTTTATTATTGCTCTGTCACAGGAGACCTTGCATTGCATGTAGACTACAAACATCCACCTCACAGAGCAGCAACAACTCCCTCAACATCTCTCCATCTTTGTGTCTTTCTCACTCCTCTACTGCGTCTTCCCTCAAGTTCTTTTTCCTCTCCCCACCTCTTTGATTCAGTTTTTTTTTGCACTTCCAGCATTCTTACGTTTCTATCAGCTCCTCTTATCTTCAGCATATCGCTCCGCACATCTCTCTCCATCCTTCACACCACGCTCTCTTTCTCTCCCCCTCTTTCTCTCGGCCCAGAAGCAAATATGGTTCATTACATTTTTAATGTTGTTTGTAATTGCTTGGCACTCTCAACATGTCAAGAGCAAATCATTTTTCCACAGCGTTCGTTTATGTTTGGCGTGCAGGGATCTCAATCAGCCCTCTGCGAGTGTTGCACTAAACATGTTTTTCATCCATGCTGACTGTAAGCATCTTGTATCACTTGAGTTGAAGGGGCTCTTAATGCAAGATGTTGGATTACAGCTGGAGATTAGACCGTTCGGAGGAAAATAACACATTATATTTCGGGATCATATCTGTTGAGTATATTTTTAAATATGTGCTGCAGTGCCGTATGTTACGCTTCACATACATACAATTGAGAACATTTTATGCATTTGGACTATTTATAAGCATTTTGTGAGTGACGCTGTTGATGTTTTATTCTTGCCTGCAGTTTTTCGCCTCTGTATCGATTTCTTCTTTGTCTGCCAACAAGTCACCCCCACAGCTCATCAGGGTCAGTATTATATTGCATTTTTTCTCAATGTTACTTGGTCTCAGAGACATATGGCTTGTTGACAAATGCATGAGAGAAAGAAAAAGTTTCTTGGTAGATCTCTGAGTGTGTGTACTTGGTGAATTTGCAAAAATGAATAATACTGCAGAGTCTTTGTGAATCAGTCAACACCTCAGAATTATGTGGCTCATTCTGACACAAACACTCCAGCAGCAAATGTTCTGATTATCCCAGGTTCGCATCTTAGATGCTAACTCCCAATATACTGCTCCGAAAGTCATATTATCATCCAGGATACCAAAACTTACGTAAAGGAACAGTTTAACATCTTAACCTTACTCACTTTCTTTGTTCATAGAGAGATTATCGATACCACTCAGGTGTCTGTACAGTAAATATTCAGGCCATGCTTATGCACTATTCATACGTATACCTATGAAAAGTAATGCACCACAATTCGTGTATAACCCTTATAATCATTAGTCAGTAATTCTTGTATAACCCACGCAATATGGCATCATGTGACCGAGGTGTCAACCGGAGGAAACAGTCCACGTAAGGAGGGAGGTTGGGGTGATGGATGGGTCAAACAAATACAGGACTGTCCCCCAGGAGACTGGTGTTTGTGTCCCGTGTTTACCAAGCTTAGTTATTTTAATGAGCATCTTCACAACCTTTTCCTGAACCTAAGCTACGTAAGCTATGTAACTTCATGTTAAGTAAGGTAATGACGCCATTCATGAGGCACTTATTTGTTAGATATCATGCAAACTTTTGTATGTGCATTTTCGTAAAAGATCATATAAACCGTTAGATGAGGATACATTGAAATATTGAGCCACAGCCAAGAGACAGTTCGCTTTTTTTATGACTAAAAAAGAGGAAAACAAAGAGTCTGGCTTTGCCAAAAGCAACAAAAGATCAAAGATCTCAAATTTGAAACACTTATATCCATTGATGAATTTAGGGGAATTGTAAAAAATGTGGTGACAGAGACATGAACTTGTCACTATGTCTAAATAGTTGTTTTATCATGGTTTTTTGCGTTTGAGTGTGTTTTGATTGGCATCTACCTTGGCCAGGTCTCTCTTGTAAAAGAGATTTTCAACCTCGACCTGGGACTTCCTGGTTATATGAAGATTAAATAATAAAATATGCCTGCCAGCACCTCTAAAGCTCACGAATTAACACATTAAATCTCATTTGTTTAGTCTGCAGTGGGAAGGAAGAATAAAAAAGGGGGTACTGCCGACTGTTCCCATAATTTCAAAGTCCTAATATTTTGAAAAATGTCACCATCGGACCAACAGCCCATTTGTACAACAGCCCTTCATACTCCGAAAACAAATGCCCAATTTTTCGTGGGGCCATTTCTTGAATGGCACACTAATAATATGCAAAATGGCCTTTCTGCTATAGCTAAGACATGACCCACCCTACCTGCCTCTGATTGGCAAGTACTCCTATCATTCGTTGGTTGAGATAATTTATTTAAGACTGTGGTTTGACAGGGAGTTAAAAGCAGAAGATGGCCGCCGAGACAAAACACATAACATGCTAATCAATGGGCTTTAGAGGTGCTAGCAGGCAGATTTTTTTAAACATTTGGACAAAGTCATCCTCTTTCTCCCTGTTTTCAGTATTGATGCATAGCTAAGCTAACTGTCTTCTGGTGCCAGTATTGAATAGACAGATATGAGTGTGGTTCCCAAAATGTCAGACTGTTCCTTTAACAAGGCCTGAAGGCAGTTCTTTTTCTGCTGATAATATGAAACTGTAAAATAGTAGACAAGGCATTTTTAAAGGGGGCAGTATTCCCCTCTAATACCCTTTACTGGTGCAAAATGTCTGCAGTAAAATGAATACATTTTTAATACTAGCTTTCAAAAAAAGGCTAAAATAGGGTAAAAGATCCCCACATGAAACTGACGTAAAAACAAAACAAACTGTTCCCATGTCTCTCCTATCTACCAACCTGCCCAGGCCGAGCGCCTCAGCAAAACACAGCTCCTCCTACCTGTCAAAACACAAAGCTGCTCAGTAAGCCCACAAGATTTCATACAGGAGCGGGGCTCTCGCTGCTTAGTGGGCAAAAATCTGCCTTTCTTCTCACTACAACAAGCGCTTTGAAATACCCAGCCCCAAACAAACAGATGAGATCCAGACAGAAGAGGAAGACAACTGAAGCAAAGCACAAAAGGAACAGAAAGAAAGAAGGAGCAAAAAAAATGTAAATACAAACAGAGTGGACTGAATTTAACCGAGAGCCAACACGTGTGGTTTTGGTGTGTGTTTTCCTTCTCGCCCAAAGCACTTGACAGCTGGCATGTCACCCTTCTCACCCACATGCATTTGTACTTTTACACTTGTGAGGACCCTCATTGACACAGTCTTGTTACAAATGTCCTCACTCCAGATCTACAACTTTAATTGGTCCTCCCAAAGATTCGAGAATGCACACACCTTGCCTGTGCACAGTCTGAATTATGTAAAACTTGCCAATTAAATATTGAAATGAACATGCGGGGACAGGGGGAATCATGAGGAGGAAAGACAAATGGAAAGGGGAAAGCCAAAAAAATGTATAACACAAAGAAGAAAAATTTTAAAAAAGGGGTGCGTTGAACGGCAAATGATTTGCAGTTTTTGTGTATGTTCTAATGAGCAGTTTTCCCCTCATATCCCCTTCATACATAATTAAATTGCCAACAAAGAGTCAAAACTGATTTCTTCTTTCTCCTCTCTCAGCAGGACATTTTAGCATTGCCAATTGTCAAAACTACAGTAAACATCTTGTGTCTTACAAACAGAATGCTGCTTCCTTCAGTGACTGTAACATTTCTATTGACATAAGTCTTAAAACCTCACAAAGGCAGCCAAGTCTTGGCTTTCATTCTCTTGGGCCTGGAACGTCTCAACAGACATTTTCTTGGGACAGACATCATTTCCAGTAGCCTGTACAATAGATGATTGACGTGACGTGAGACATCTGACTGAGACATCAACATGAAGTGTTCATACGCCTTATTGACTAAACGTGGCATGCAAGACTGTTTTTTTTGGTTCCAACACGAACTGACACTTGTATTATGACAGAAATTGTCCACCAAAATATATTTGCAGAACAACCCAATCACCAGAATAAATGTTAGCATTGCATGTCTCTGCAAACAATGGATATGTTACACTTGTGAGTTATTATGTCGTGAAAAGTTTACATTTCAACACTATGGTGAACATAAGGTTCAAAAAACACCTATAGTTAGGAAAAACTCATGTATTGGTTTATACTGTAATACCCGGTTTTGGTGCCTAAAAAGCTGCTAGAAACACAGCAGTGTCTTGGGAAAAACAACCGCCTTTTGTGGCACTCTTCGAACAGGAAATGCAGTGAAGTCTTGATAAAAAACAAATTAAACATAGCGTTGGTTCGCGCAGGACACAATGTCAAGCTCAGCTCACGTTCCAGCTACATCAGCTGATCCCAAACAGCCAATCAACTGATGGAGCAGCAGATTGATGGAAGGGAGTCAGCTGATAGATCACATGACTCCTTTCTATGCAACCTATTGGAGAATCTCATTCAGGGCGCCCTATTTAAACTGCTCTGACCTGCCTACTGTTGCTGCTTCCTCTGCAAGCTGCTTTGCAACTTGCCTCCACCCCAGCTCCTCCTTTTCATGCTGTGTCTGACTTATCAGTGTCATTTCTGTTTGTCACTGATGATGTTCTCCCTGCCTTAGGCTTTCGATGTAGGCACATGGAAGGGCAGGGAGGTTTGCTCTCTCTTTCCATGTTGGCACGCTGAAGAGACTTTCTGTGTAGGCCCAGGAAAAGCATAGAGGCCCCAGAACAGAGCCATACCGGCAAATATAAAACTGCAAATAGAAATAAAGTTTTCTTTGACTAAAGTGTTCCTGACTGAACTATATTTAAATCTGAGCTCCATTTATTTTTTTAGCCTTAACTTCTATTTATTTGAATATCTGACCTGTTTTTAATTTTCCCGTTTCTTGCATCAGACTTTGTTTTGCAGATCTGAGGTTGTATTATAATTATTATTAGTTGTATGTAGTACGTATTATAAAGGTTGTATTATTATTATTATTATTATTATAGCATCAAATACTCAATTAAAGTACCTTCAAATTGCACTAAAGTACACTAGAGGGGTAAATGTGCTCAGTTACTGTCCACCCTGAGGATCTCCAGCTGTAAGAAAGGTTTGATGTGTATTAAGGGTCAAAGTATAGACGGTGTGATGTGCTCCACGGACTGTAAAACTATTCTGGGTCAATGTGATTTGTCATATATGGTTACATAATTAAAACTGATTTAACGTGAAAGATGTCTTCACTGCAGAGAGATAAAACAGAAACAAAAACTGCTGACGCCGACAGACAAAGACTGGTGCTGGTTATCTGTACCAGTGTTTAGACCTTCATCAGTGTGTTGTTCGGAGATGGATCTGACTGTATCAGATGTCCCAATGAAAATCGTGTGCAGCTGCAGATGAAGAACAGGTTTCAGAAAGCACACCTCTTGGCAGGAGTACAACATACCTTTGTGTCCTCAGGGAGGGCAGGACGGAGATCTTAAGAACTCCAGAATATTTTTCACACCCGGCACACAGGTGGAGAAGCAGAGAGACAAACACAATCAGACAGACCGAGGATGGACATCACTTTGTGTTTCTGTGCTGCAGCTGCAGCTGTGTACTTCTTCACTCTGCTGTGGAGATTTAAAGAGGACTGTGGTGCTGGAAACCGGCCAGGTACATACGGGGCCCTCCTGTGGGCACTCGGGGCCCTTGTCGGGGCCGCTCTGTTTTTCACTGTTCCTCCAGCCGTCTGTGGGTCCGTCCTCCTCTGCTGCAGCTTGATCCTGATCTGTGGGATTGACAGGAGAGGGGAGCTGCTGCCGGCACACGGCAAGGCAGTGCTGATTACAGGTGAGACACACCTGTCACAAACAGAGTCATGACAGTCATGTTACGATGCATTAATGTGTCCATCACTTTAATATTGCAGCTGGTAAAGGTGTCTTAATGTGTTGTATGGTTTAATTCAAAGTTATCTTTGCTGTCGTTGCTGAGCACACAGTGTATGTTTTCCTCTGAGAGGCTGTGACTCAGGTTTTGGTAACGCCCTGGCGAAGCGTCTCAGTGAGGACGGAGTAATGGTGTTTGCTGGCGTGCTGGATGTGAACGGAGCTGGAGCTCAGCAGCTGAGAGAACGTGGGCGTGAAAACCTGCAGGTCCTGCAGCTCGATATCACCGACAGCTCCCAGATAGAGACGGCACACAAGTACATCTGTGCTCAGGTGGCTGACACAGGTGAGAATGAACACACACACCTAACAGCTGCTGCTGGTTAACACACTGACACAGTCTGTGGAGGGTTCCTGCTGAGAGGTCCCAGAGGTCAGACTGAGGCTTACTGTAATGTACAGCATGGGGACAATCAGATAACACAAGATTATTGGATACTAACGATATTATGGCGCTTTCACTAAATATTTACACATTGATATTTTTTGATAAATAATTATCAATGTGGATATAGTGACTCAGTCTGCAAGGACAGATAACAGATAAAAAAATTACATAACTTTCTTGTAATGCAGCCTTTAAAACCAGGAAAAGACAACACTTATCATATTACCACATCTAAAATCTAAGAAATCAAAAATTACCATGTCCGTATAATACTCATATATTTTTGAACGTCTGAGACCTAATCTGTTTGTAGATAAGAGAGAATTGTGGCGCATACATATGTAGGAATGTAGTTTTTTTTTTAATTATTTTAAGAATATTTATGTATTTTTATATTATTATTTTATATACTTATTGTTTTTTTTATCATTATTATTATTTTTATTGTTTTTTGCTCTTGTGTATATACATATATTTGTTTTTTTTAGTGT
>JAPZEB010000015.1:7862896-7875956 GCA_029783705.1 Chaetodon striatus | reverse complement strand
TGTGGATTTAGTCCTTCTCAGGCAAACTCAGGGGTTTATTGTTGCTATGAGCCCACAGGAACAACGTTCCACAACGCTTTATTTTCTCCCAGGGAGGATTAGAATTGATGCAGTTCACATAACCCGGTTGAAATTAATATATATAAACGCTTAAAGATCCACTCATTACTAAAATTGTTGGTCATATAAAAACTAAGGTAATGGTCAAAGTTGTCAGTGAAATTTAACATTACAAGTTAATGTTCAACCTTAAAAGTTGCCGGCAGTCGACAACTGAATTAAGTACCCCAACAGAGGGGTACTTAACGGTTCCATTGGTACCATCCACAACTTTTCACAGTGGAAACGGGAAAAAAGTGTACCGAACTGAACTGAACTGTACCGTACTGCTCGGTGGAAACGAGGCTTAAGGGGACAAAATGGAGGATAATGCTGGTGTCAAAATACCTGGAGTTATTTTGCTTTTTTTTTTTTTTAATTTGATAAGATAGCGTCAGTTGAAAGGGAGATTACATTCAGCAAAGGGGCATGGATTGGATTCAAACCACCAGCTGCTGCGGCAAGGACACAGCCTTTGTGCACGGGTCGCCCAGTTGCTCACCTGGTAGAGCAGCACACTTGCAACTTCCAAGGACAACCAGAAGAAAAACTAGGCCTTGGATAACATTTCCACCAATCTTCAGATGTCTGGTAAATTGTCCTAATATGTAGAAATCTTTGGTGATTTCAGTGATTTCCGTTGTCTTGCTACAGTACGCTTCAAGTTAGCTTTCACTTCTGCGAGTGTTCCCCAAAGCACCTGCCTGTCATTGCAACCCCGGACTGTAGCAGCAGAAGCCGCTTTTTAAAAAACTGCTTTTTTGGAGGAATGCTCTTGCAGGTAATCGCAGGCAAAAGCTGGCAATAAATCCCTTTAAATCCTACACACTGAACCTTTTTAATAGTTGACAACCAAGCAGTTTTGCTTCAGTACCAGTGATACAGAAGTCCTATTGTTCATCATGTCCATTTTGAAAGGTTGTTATAGCCTTTAAGCCTCAAGCGTGTGCACACTGCAGCCCGATGCATAGTCAGCTTTAATTAATCATCTGTAACATTGTGTCTCTGGAATAATGGAGTAGGGTTATAACATCACACAAAAGTGTGCCACACCGTAAAAGTACTCTCAATATAAAATCAAACCTTTCTTTTTATCCCCTTCCTTGCACTACAGTCAAATCTGTGCTTATGTCTCCTACCCCTCTTCCTGCCCTCTCATTGCCACCCTGATCCTCTCCTCCCTCTGCGCCTCCTCTTTTCCTCTCATCTTCATGAGCGTGGATACTTTGCCCTTGGCACAGAACTTGGTAGTCAGTATGGCAAGCCAGCCAGTGAGTAAAACTAAATGGAGTTGGGAGAATCGTGCGCCTGCATTTGTGGGTTTGTGCAAATGTGCGAGCTTGTGGGGTAATAAAGACAATAAAGATGACCGCACGGGGCATGGGCATGACTAAAGTCACTTCAGGATCCGATTCTGTCCCATCAGGTAACAATGACTGATATCACATCATATGTTTGATTTATGGTAGTTAATCAGGGCAGCATGCTCCAATATCCTGGAAAGAAATGAAGGTTTTTTCAAGTTGAAAAATAAAGGGAAATCACAGTCACAGTCAGGTGACACTGCGAGAGAGGAAAAAGTCACTTAACAAGCAGAGCAGAGTTGACAGCGCTGCCAGTCAAACTGCAGGCTGATGTTAGTCTGATAATCACCAGCTGGGCACATGTTTCACCCACTGCGGTCTGTACGGTTGACTTAAAGATTGCTATTGATCAACCAGACTCAGCTGACTCACATCAGCACAGCAGGTCTGTTTGCACTCATGAGGGATATCTCATTTTGTTTCTTTTATTGTGGCTTTTAACTTTTTTTCTCTATTTCTGAATAATGAAAAGACGGGAGCCATGGGTGTAATTCATGCTGAGAACAGTGGTGTTATGTTGCTATCACTTTTCTGATTACCTTAAATTGACCCCACAACTAATCTGATATTAATGGCATATGTGTTTGAATCAAATAGAATTTTGTTAGATCCACAAAGGGTTAACTCCCTTGGGTCCCCACTGGATGAGGAATAGTTTCTGGTGTTTATTCCCTTTGTTGCCGCCTCCCTACATGCAGCGATATGATTGCAGGAGCGCATTTTCGATGAGTCAGAAACAGCATGGTGCGCTTAGTCATAGGACAGAGCACAAAACAATCAAGTCCGTTATGTAATGTTATGGTACCGGTATCAAATTAAACACTGATTGTTCAGTGATATGAGAGACACAGCTGTCCTGGGCATGCTAACTCATTAAAGACCAGGCATTGTAATAGTCTTTGCGTCCGATGAAGGGCAGCACACGCTTTTTCCCTGGACGTTGTCAGAGACAGTCCCAAACAGGGCTCAATGTCCGACAGTTTGAAGAGGATAATGCCATGTCGGAAGCACTAATGTAATGCACGGCAGAGTGTACGGCAGGCAGATTTTTTTTTGGAATATTATAACACCATGAGGACTGAAGAGTTTATCACGATGCAAACAGGAATAACATTCAATGACGAAAGTCCATCTATAGAATACTTATTGAAAGCCATACAGAATGCCAGAGAGCCTTTCTGCATTAGGGGCCGTACACATGCCACGTTTTTTGCGCACCACGTCACGTAACGACCACCAACCAATCTCACAGCTGACAGACATCTTACCCTTCTTCCGTACATATGGAAAAGTTGATCATTTTTATTGCAGGACTGTCAGAGATTTACAACTGTCCCACGGACGATAGACCTATACACTTATGAACAGCGCCTGGAAGAAGATCAGCTCTGCACTCATGATTTCAGGAAAACAGGCAACCTGCCGCTGCGCTCTTGAAAGCTGTCTCAAAAAAGGCACAAAAGTGGTGCCCAGTGCCTGACCTTGCGTTTTCCAGGCAGTCAAGGACGCGGCACATGTACAGCCCCTTATACTCCATTATATTTTTATTGTCACCTGCTGCCTCAACTTTGTGTTTTCCTTTACATATATAAAGACATTTCCACCATAAACTGCTGCATAAAATTCACCAGGACGCAGGAAATGAAGTGCCTTGCGGGGGAGGTACCAGAGACCCTCCTCTGCATATGTGTCCGCCCTACTTTGGAAACAAATCCTACGTCCTTGGTGAAAAGACTTGAAACAGCAGAGAAAAGAACACACTGATGAAGAAAGTTCAAATTAAAATGTAACACACACAGAGGAAGTAGAGGAATGTGAAAGTGAACCGACAGAAGAAGTAAAAGCAGCCAAAGAGCAGAGATGATGTTTGTTTGTGGTGATATCAGACTGTGTTGCTACTGTTAAGAAGCCAGGTCCCCCAGTGAGCTGGCAACCAAAGTCACCTTCTGGCAGCTGTCTACTGTCATCTACTAATGCACTCACAACGACTTTTGAACCTCACAGTTAATGACCGGGGAGGTAATGGAGAGCGATATAGGCCATGAACAGCTCTGCAGCCTGGTGGTCTGTTTAGATGCTGTTTTTGCACGTAACCAGGACAACTGAGATTAATTTACATCGATACAACGCTGCGGACAGTGTATCACCGTCAGCGCCGCCAGCTGGGTGCAAAAACATGTATGTCTTATTGTATATGTGGCGCCCCCTGTGTGCTGTGTGTGCATTACCTGAAAATCTCGCTCCTCTAGAATTTCTTTCCTCCACCTGACGAGGAAGGCGGCGCACACGTAGAGGTGGAAATGCGAGAATCCCTCTGGTTCAGCCTGGTGAGAGACGCATGAAAATGTTGATTTACAACAAGTTTAATATTTCAACACACACACACACACACACATCTATGTTATAGTGTTCAAACAGAAGCTTAAGGAAAGCATCTCAGTTCATTCAGGATACCTCAAATAGCTGCAGCCTTTTATCACATTTCATTAAAATAAAGATTAAGAAGCATTTTTGCATGATGTATTTAGTCTGCCTCGTACACCAAAAGAAGGAGAAGAGATATAAAAAAGAAAAATATAAAACATTTATATGTCACAATCCAGAAATTTACATTTGCAGGGCGATAGAGACGAAGAAAGATACAAATCCCCTCTTCTTTGCACAGCTTTTTATTTCAGCCCCTCGTTACGTTTGGCGGCTCATTTTTTTTATGACTCGGCAATGAGCAGGGGGAATTAAAGAGGGAGAAAAGACAAAGGATGAGATGTGTTCCTTGTTCTATTCATTTTTTTTTCTCCGGAGCCCTATCACAGGGAGGATAATTACCCGGGCCTTTAAATGCAAGTGAATAGGGAGTATATGCCCCCTTAAAGGTGGGATATCAAAAGTGAATTTTAATGTGTGAGCTTTTCTAAATGCATCCTGGCATGCTCATCTTGGGGTTTAGTTGCCCACATACTGTATGTTATTACAGCTTAAAATTCATGGAATTACAGTGTGGAATTACTTTAATGAATATGTGTCTCCACAGTATGTGTAATATCCAACTCACAGATGTACTTGAGTAGAAGCAACACACACACACACACAAATCCCCCTCACACTCTTACTAGTAGCATGATTCCATGAATTATTCCGCAGGCATGCTCTCTGATGTGTCTACTTTGATAGTATGTGGTGGTGAAGAAGCTATGCTGCAATAAAATATGCTCAAATCTGACTAATCAGGCGTCATTTACAGTTTTAGGAAACTGACTCACACGCTCTTTAATTCTATATTTTGCTCAGTAGACTCTTTGGCACAGGTGAGTTAATAAAAGAGCCCAAGGCTACACACACACGTTCTAATAATTCAGCCATGTTTATCACATTTTACTTCTAATTTACAGGATCGCAATTAGATAGAGGGTGTTGTATTACTCATTTCCACTTTGTCTGAGTAACCAACTGCAAGCGTTGCTCTTTAACCACCATACTCATTTGTGTATAACAGTGAGCCATAACTCTGCAGGAATTAACAGGAACTGCCTTTCTGCTGTGATAATTGAATTTCCCTCCAGGAACGAGGGAAGAAATAATAGTGGATCGGCAGATTTAAACAGAGACGTGGTGTGATACAACTAGAATTAACGCCTCGTGGTTGTACGCCTCTGTCAACCGGTCAAATTAGAGTTTACATCCATGTCTGTCCAGACTCGCGTGTGTTAAGCATCCACATAATAAATCTGTAGCTTCTCTGCAGCAACATCCGTCGTTAGTAGACCACATACAGTCCAATCTGATATCAAGTGGGAGGGAACAGTAAAGCCATTGCGCAACAACCTATAAATAAAGACACCTCCAAATGTTTCTTTTAGTCTAAAGAAGTACATTCTGAAAACATTCATCCATTTACAGAACAGATGATGAAGAGGCTGAGATGTCTTTTCAGTTTCAAAAATATGTCTCAGTTTTCCCACATTCATGTGCATTTTTCAATACATTTCCACTCCTGTGTGTAACGCTGGCATTACTGCACCAAACCAAAGTAGAAGCTATTGAGGAAATCAAACGTTTTAGATAGAAGTCTGATATAGATTCTTTTGTACTAAAGCTGTTGCACAATGTTCAATATCTTTAAATATGACCACAATAACTATCTATTGTCTTTACCGAGAGCTGTGTTCTAGTCAGGGTGGTAAGACTCTTAGCATTTTACATAAAGGAGGCTACTCACTGTTTAACGTTAGGTGAGCAAAGTCATCCAGTGGGCCGGATTGGAACCCTTGGTGGGTCGGCTCTGACCCACAGGCTGTATATTTGACACCCCTGCCTTAGAACCTTGACTCACACTTCCCATTAATGGGAAAAATGGAGGACACCTCAGCAAGAGCAACAACATAGGAAAGATCTCTCTCCCAGGACGGACAGACCAAGCGCCAACCTCCGAGGCTGAAAAATGAAGCCAAAATGCAACTGCCAGAAACTGCAGTTCTTCCAATGGCCACTTGAGGCTGGCTCCAGAACAAAGTCAAGCCCTGTGGACACCAAAGTAAAGTTCCCCAACGTTACAGCTGAAATAAATGTATTTACAGCCTGGTACGAAAAATGTTTTGGTCTCTCAGCTAATTTCAACATTCATGACAACCGTACAGGGGTAAATCTTTTTATAGCTCGTCCGATTACATTTTATTAACATCCGAAGTTAAGCACATTCAAAGGCGTGGTCGCCTGAGTGACAAGCTGTCTGGAGGAGCCGTTGCTATGATATGTGAGTCAGATCCAGCCCTCATTCCTCCCCAGCTCCACCCTCTCGTCCAAATATGGTCACCTTTGGCTCCAAAAAAATAACCAAGATGGTGATGCCTAAAATGCTGAACTCGAGGCTTCAAAATGGAAGTCCATCTCTACGGCTATGTCCATTATTTTATACAGTCTAAGGCAGTCGTTCCTAATAGGTGGGTTGCGGTCCAAAGGTGGGTCATAGGTCCTTTCTAAAAGGACCACGAGTGACTCGCAAACATGTTAAATTTGTAAAAAACACACTTTATTTCTAAGTACAGTGAATTTCCGGCACAGACCTTTTATTTTGAAGTCTCATTTCCTGCTGTAGAGAGGTTGATTGACGGAAAGCTATTGACAGAGACATCAAACTGGCTTGAGGACGTGGCCAAAAGCCAGCACGACACTTTATATTAAACTGTGTTGACCTTGAACTAATGACTAAGGAGAAATCTGGACCCCGTGGCTGGACCAGTTGGGAACCACTGGTCTAAGGGACAGACATGCAATCGTACTAAAAGTAACCACCAAATGTTTCCCCTTCTGATCCTGAGCTATGGCTCTGAATAATGGCCTTTGACTTTTTGGATATAAAGTGCCATCACTTTGTCACGTCATTCCATTTGACATTTGTGTCAGATTTTGTCATATTTAGTGTGTGAATTCTTCAGTTATTGCCAAAAATGGGTTTTGTGAGGTTACAGTGACCTTTGACCTTCAAAATCTAATCAGTTCAGCCTTGAGCTCAAGTAGACTTTGGTGCCATATGTAATAAAATGTCATTCAGGGGTTACTGACATTCATTGTTCATGTGAATTGGACAAACAAACTTATGGATGGACAACTGGAAAACATAATGCCTCTGGCCACGGCTGTCACCAACATGGAGGCATTAAAGAAGTCTAAAAATATACCGGATTTCTGCTCTCCTTCTTCACTGCATTGTTCTTTTGTGTTTGGTCTTTCGAGACAGATTGATCCTTCCTACGCCTTTGTGTACGTCTCCTGTTGTTTGGGTTTCCTCTTACTTTACCTCCCACTTAGTTAAACCAATTTTCAGAATTTCCCAACTGAGAGTATTTGTGTGTGTGTGAAAGAGGAGGGAATAGGGAAAGTGAGTAATAGAAAGAGAGAGTGTGGTGAGGGAGGGAAAAAAGAGAGGGATGTTTGTGAACAGTGAAGCGTGGCGTGATGTGAGTTGTAAACTGGCAGGTGATTGGCTTGTTGGTCTAACCTTGCATCTCCAATCCAAACAACAAAAGCAAGCAAACACACACTCTCACACACACACATGCGCAAACACAGATGAGTTAGTATACCAGTGGCATACGGGAGCACACTGTTTATCAGCCCCCAAAGATTCGCACAGTTTTAATTTCCTTTCTTCTATGAGTATGAGGGAGTGTGTGAGTGAGTGAGTTCATGGTTGAGGGCACCAATGAACTCTTTGGGACTGTGAAACTCTGGAATCCAGTCTCTGTCTGCCCCCTCTCCTTCTTTTTCAATCCCCTCTTCATCTATCCTCTGCTCTCGCAGTCTCTCACCTTCTTCAGTCTCATTCAACAAATGTCTGTCACCCACCCTCTACTCTCTTTCTCATTAATATGACTGTGAGGAATATTTCACAAATTAAACAGTGATTTATCTTTTTCAAAAACAATTTCTGTTCACAAGTCATCTTGATATTTTTGATTTGTCACCAATCATTTCCATGGCGCTCCACCATTAATATAAAATCCATTGCCTCCATTGGCTGCAGCCTAACTAATGGTGGTGTGTATGCCTTCATTTGTTGCTCGCTTTGATGTGTGTCTGGCAGCAGAGAGAAGAAAATGCTAAAAAGAACAAAATGCTCACTTTGTTTTAGTACAACTCAATCACTTGTATGTGTGAGCTTTTAAAGTGCAAATTCTGTGGTGCCCCTGCATCAGTAGTCAAAGCACACATACCAGCGCTCCTTTATAGCAAAGTCACTTTAAAAGCAAAACATCTTTGAAGAATAGATCTGTACCTGACTGACAGACTGCTCTGTGAGGACCTGACGTGCATTGATCAAAAATGACATTTTAAGCTTATTAGTGCTACACCAATCAGTTGGCTTGACAGAAAATAAAAACATTTTGATTATTGATTTAATGTCTCAGTCATTCATCAAGCAAAAATGCCCAGAATTTTCTGGTTACAACTTCTCACATGGGAAAAATTTGCTCTATTTTTTTGTCTTTTCATTATCTCTGCTAGGTGTAAGCCTGGAGGGGATCATGCCTTTGTGTGCCTGTGTGAGTGTGTGAGTCTGTCTGTCTGTGGCTTATCTCACAAACTACTGGACCAATCAGCCTAATATTTTGTATGTAGATTTATGACTATATGCTTAATGACCTATCATGGTTGCAGTGATTAACAGTTGTTGAAAAAACAGTTTTATTGTCTGTTTTTCTGCTCAGGGGGCTGAAGCCTTTACCAGCTGACATAGGGCCTGGACAGGTCAACAGACTATCACCGGGCTGACACATAGAGACAGACAACCATTTAGGCTCACATTCACACCTGCAGCCAATTTAGAGTCACCAGTTAACCTAGCCTGCATGTCTTTGGACTGTGGGGGGAAACCGGAGCACCCGGAGAAAACCCACACTAACACCCATGCAACTCTGCACAGAAGGGCTCCTTCGTCCCGGGGTTCAAACCCCCTACCCCAGGCTTGAACCAGGAATCTCCTTGCTCTGACAATGCTGACCACAGTACCACCATGCCACCCTTAACTGGAGCATCAACAGGTAATTCCATGATCCACTAAATATGGGCATCGTACAAGATGAACTTGTCCCCCTTTGCTGCTATCTTGAATGTAAGGGGGCTGAGAGGGACATTAACATACTTATTAATAAAATGTGGCAAAATTGATAGATGGTTAATCGGTAGTGTCGAAAATGTCGATTTCAGCATCTGAAATGTTCATTAGGTTAAGCTGTGTTTGAGACTGAGAATATGACCACAAATACAGATATGCTGAAGATCGTATAAAACAATTTGATTTTGTGCTTACTTACACAAATGTAGAACACCTCCTGTTTTTGAAATATTAAAAAAAAGCAAATAATTTATAAAAATATTATTTATTTTTTTAGTTGATTATTATTGGTATTTTAAGTAATCCCCTCTCACACACTTTTATGAGACACTTTTATAAGACAGCCTATCTGTTTTTACATAAATTCTTTTGATTATTTTACTTTCTTTTTCTTTCTTTTTGTATTTATTTATTTTTGTGGTGGCAGACATTACCAGCACCACCACATTGCTGAAATGCCACAATTAGAGTTACAAATGACAGAAATCCATCAAGTGCAACATTTTCAGAAAACAGTGTTTTCCATTATGACACCTGCTCGAGTTTTGTCCTGAGCTGGAGGCAGGATGAAATTTGACAAAGACAGCCGCCTCGTAATTTTCTATGTAGGAACACTGTCTTGGCAAGAAAACAAATGTGTGTTTATATACAATGGAAAACTTGGTGTAGGAAAAACAATCAACAGATAAATGATGATGGATAAAAGTAATATTACAGCATGGAACTTTAACATCTCTCTTCCTTTCTCCAACACCCATCTCTCTCTTTCTCCATTTCTACCACCCATTCCTCTCTCTGACACTCCCCCCTCCTGCTGCTGCTTCAGCTCAAGGCTCTGGCATCATTATGATTTGCAAAACAAAGTTTGTCATGGGAGTCAAGGTAACTCCGTCAAACTTGTCTCTTCCTCTCCTCCTCCTCCATTGTTATGCTTGGTCTTCCACCCCCCCTTGTGTCACGGCAGCCATATTGGCTGAGACTCTGACTGACAAGCGCTGCTGATTGAAGCACGGAGAAAGTGTGGAAAGTCGGGGGGTGGCAAGGAGTAGTGGGAGAGAAGGGGTGATGGGGTACAGGGAAGATGAGTCGATAGGGATAGGGGTACGAGGTAAGGGGAAGTGCATGGGAGTATGGAGAGTGTAGGGGGCTAAAGGTGAGCAGAGGAGGAAAAGGGAATGTGGAATGCAAAGGGAGAGGGAGAAGGAGTATCGCAATGTCACACAGTCTTTAAACTGCTGCGCTGGCTGTCTGACTAGACTCATTCTTTCAAAACAAAGCGGCCTGACGTGGGACTAACTCGATACCCTGATGAACCGACTCCAGACAAGGTGAAAAGGTGACGGTGCTGGGGAGTGATGCAAAATGATAAATGAGCAGATTTAAACTGATGTAACAATTACACAGACAGGATATGATGAACGCCGGCACACCAGTGGATATTATAAAGCCCTTTTCACATTATATGAACAAGACTGTGGTAGTGATAGTTGGCATTAACTGCTACAAGCTTTACAAGTATTCCTGCATGCAATTCATCCCAAAGGGCTGGGATAATGTGCACAGTGTGGGTGTGTGATTTCAGGACACATTTAAACACTAAACGAATGCAAAAAAAGGAGTTTTTTTAATTGTAAATTACGGTGTAAGATCTATGAGAGAGGAAAAAGAGGTAGGTGGCAGGCATGACAAGGGTCAGGTCATGATAAAATCTATTTAAAAAGGAAGGAAGGAGGCTTACATAGGGAGAAAGCACCAGAGGAATGACTCCAAATGCATTTAAAATTAACGCCAGCATAGTTTCTGTCCCTGTGTGTGCTTCTCTCTCCTATGCGGTCTCTTGCTTTAGGCTACATTTGAAATTGCCGAGCACTAAGGTTAATCAAAGGGAGGAAAAAAGCAACATAAAATAATAAGATGAGAATTCCCACCTTGCCATGGATTTGGTCCATTTCACATCCCTGCTCCTGCACTATGTTTATGTGTATGTTGAAGTCGAATGAAAAACAGTTCACTGGTGACCGCGATGTCACTGTGTGGGTGAGCGAGAATATACATTTGAAAATGAAGATGTATAAGGGAAACACATACAGTGATGAGAAAATTAGAGACATTAGCAATGCAGTACATTAACTCTGTGATAAATGCTACCTTTGTGAAACTTGTAATGTTGGTTTCATGCTGAGATTGAGTCGGAGACAGACAATAAAAAGGGAAACGGGGAGAAATATTATTGCTAATGTCAGCGGGAGTGTGACGGAGGGACACAGAGAGGAGATTTTTATGTGCTAGGGTGCGCATTTATGGAAGACAGTACGGCTCGGTGTGTGTATGATCGAGGTCCTGTCTGCAGAGGAGCGTCTCATTGTTTGGAGTGACCGCGAGGCCAAGCGTTACTACAGATAGGAGACAGAGAGGCAGGAAAAGTGAGGAGGGCTACGTCCCTCTGGGGTGGTCACACTATCTCCCTCTTTTTCAGCCGGCAGGAAGGTGGACATGTAACCCATGTACGGTCTGATAAAGATATGAAGGTCTGGAGCAACATTTAGAAAGGTTATTTCTCTTGGTTTTATTTCTATTTTTGAATAAACAATGCTGACAAAGAAATTCAAGCTCAATGGGAGCATTTCTTTCCTTACATTCATCTCTATAGCAGTAACACTGCGGTGAATCTGTTTGGTGGATACACAAGGCCATGCAGTATTTCAACGTTTGGGTTTTTTGTAGTAGAGGATTATGTATGCATATGATACTCAAATATGTGAAGGGTTTTATTTATTAACAGTGAAAGGGAAAAGGCACCCAGGAGCATCATCTCACACTGCAAGTATACCCACATTAGCAGGTAACCTGTGCCCTTTAGCTCTCAAGAAAATCTCTTACAAACAGGCGTGCAAACTCTGGTAAGGTGCAAATACAAATGTTTTAATAGCTGCCTTGGCAGAGACTTTATCTTTTATTAATATCCTAAAGCAGAATCTTTTGATCTAATTCAATTTTGTTCATTGCCTTTTACTTTATTTGAGACCTGCATTTTCACATTAAAATACCAAAGATAAAGTGCTGGAGTCAGCCAGTTACTAATACTCATTATGTAAGGACGAACAGTCTTTTCTACCAGTGAGGGTTTACAGTGAAAGACATAAAGGGAAATACAGCATGCTTAACAAAGAAAAGATGAAGGTTAATGAAAGGAAAATGACAGTTATAAAACACTGGACTGAGGCTAGATGAGAACATATCTATTAATGTCAAAGGTGATAGAAGTACTCAGATTCTTCACTCCAGTAAAAGTAGACGTTTCCTTTAAGTATGAAAAGTAAAAGTGCTCACTCTGCAGGAAATGCCCCTGTGACCAATGTATTATCACACATGACATCATAATATTGTAGCAGCATTTCACTGTTAATGATGGTCAGCTGGAGCTGGTTTTAACTACTTGAAATGGGTTGTTTGGTCCAGTCGTTCCCAACATAGGGGTCAGGCCCCTTTGAAAGTGTCACAAGATAGTCTAGGGTGTCGTCATTTCATTAATGGGGCAGAAAATAGGGACAGGTTGAAGTTCTACAACAAAAATCAGTGTTCTTTGTGTGGACTTTGTTGTTATATTTGCTTTTCTTGAATTATTTGACACTTTTACCTTTTGGACTCAAAGAGTAACTGAGGGTGCTTTCACACCTGTCCTGTTTGGTTCGGTTCAATTGAACTCAAGTTCGTTTGCGCCCTGCATCTGGTTTGTTTGGGCAGGTGTGAACACAGCAATCACACTTGGGTGCACACCAAAACAACTAGAGTTTCTTTGTCTCTGGACCAAGACCACATCTTCAAGAAGGTCTCAGTCCGGTTACAAATGAACTCTGGTGTGGTTCGTTTGTGGTGAGAATGTGTTTTAACCTCGATCTGAACCAACCGCAGTCACATGACACATTGTTTGGGTTAAACATGAGCATGTTACAGTCCTGGAGGATTATTAATGTGCGCCTCCTCC
>JAPZEB010000015.1:7851604-7862796 GCA_029783705.1 Chaetodon striatus | reverse complement strand
GTTTTCTAGTTGGAGCCGCGCCTCGTTTTCAAACTGTATGCTTTGACTCAAATGAACAATGACAGCAATATAGTCCATGATGAGCAGCGCTAACATCAACCTGCGTAGTTGTCCCTCCATTGTGACATTAGAAAGGGTCACATTTATCTTGCAAGTGTACTCTTCTTCAACATTTTGTTTACTCCCTGGATTTTTCCCGCATGGAAATTCTGACCAATCGAGAGCAGCTTTCTCACACAAGGCGTTTTATCTGGTCCGCTTGTAAATGCTGCCGTGAGAACACAAACCAATTCTAATTATGAATCTTTGTGAAAAAATTAGTCCCTGATTCAGACCAAAGCAAGACAACTCTAGGTCTGAATGCACCTTTAATCTTTCCAAACAGTTCATAGGAAAAACCTTTCTTTGTTGAAACTTCGAACAACTCTCGGAAATCTGAGATGTGAAACATGTAGACTCCTTTCTTGTGAGAAGTCACAAGTAGGGGTTTCCCATACTAACAATTTATACAGTGGAATCTGATTCTTCAAGTGTTGCCTTTCATCAAGTGAGAATCAAATCATGTTTGTTTTTTCTTCATTGATCCATTTTCTTATTTGCAACATTCGTTTCTATTTTTTCCACATCCAATTACACTATTTGTCTTTTTGATATAAGAATTTATTTTATAATAGGACGCTGTTTGTGTGTGTTAGGAGTGCATGTGTAGGTATGTGTGTGTGCGGGTGCAGCAGCGGCACTGCCAGCAGTACTGAAAGGGAGCAGAGGAGATCGATCGACAGACAGAACACGTCGCTTAGTTTGGTTCCTGCTTGCTCTCTGTGGTTACCAGAACTTTTGACTTTCTCTTGGAGGGAGAGAAGCGAGCCATCGAGAACAATTTCTACGAGTCTATCCCGCTGATACTGACACAGAACAGTTCATAAGTTAAAATATCAGCATACTGTTAGCACTACTTTCTTATGTGAGTGCTCTGAACAATACATTTATACTAAAACAGGCTATGATTTCGTGTGAGAAACCAAGCTGTTGTATGTAAAATTAGACATTCAGCACTTCCCAATGGAATGATCTTTGTTCCACAAAGACATTTTCCCGCAAATGTGATGATAGGACTGTGAGATTGGCAGTCGAATCAGGCTCCTTGGATAGAATCGTTGAATAGTCAACAAAACAACTGTCTTATATTAAACATGTTTTCCAAACACATATAGGATGCTAACGTTATTAGCACAAGCCTATGGCATTTTACATTGCATAAACTGGCATAGCAACGAGCTAAGATTGCCTCTGCTTATAATCCTGAAGTATAAATTACACACAAGACTTAAAATATAAAGTATAAAAATACCTATTTTTGTGGAGGTTTTATTGTCCTCATAATTTATTGTTTCTTATCTGTGAAATTAAAGTAAATAAAAGCTTTGTTTCCACTGAGGGAAATGGTTTCAGCCTACAAAAATAGACAGGAGGTCTGCGTCGCCACAATGCATAGTTACATTACTGGGGAGGTGCACCTCAGGCTAAGGCGTAGCGTACAGCATAGGCTCTACGTCGATGCAGAGCCTACGGTGTAGGTACAGCGTTGATTTAATGCAGAAGAAGCTTAATCACGAGCTTAAAAGCTTAAGAATCCAGCTGATAGAATCCTAAACAATGCATTACATAAAAACCGCCTACTATATTTGTTCTCATGTAAAATCTCAATCAGAAAAGCAACCTGTAAATATAGCTGCCAAATACAGCACAACAGCTGCAACTAATGATCAGTACTTTGTCAATTAATCAATCATTTGGTCTATCAAATAGCAGAAAATGGTGAAAAACATCCATCACCCCGTTTCATATGTTTTCTCCCAAACTGTTCATTTTGTCCAACTGTCCAAAATTTGAAAGATATTTAATTTAAAATCACATTGAACTGTTGAGAAAGGCTATGAAGAAGTACAATATTTGACTGTAAAATGTACTAGAACACAAGAATAAAGTAGCAGGAAATGAGTCAGGTACCTCAGAAATGTATTGTACCTGAGTTAATGTACTCAGTTACTTTCTGTCACTGATTGATGTAAGAGCTGTATTACTAAAAATATCAAAGCAACACACACAGACTGACATACACATTTGATTCAATTAGTCTGTGCCTTTTAATCTCAATCGTAGCTAATCTTCTGACTCTCGTAGCAGTAAATTACCAAATCTTTCCAGCAGGAATTGACACATTTTATCACATCTTACACAATGGTTTTTAACACGGCCACTAACAACGATAAACAGCTCCCTGCTTGGTAAATTCAACCGTCCATATGGAAAAGGACCATATTTCAGAGCCTGAAAATGTCACAGTATCCTTTTAACAGCCATGCTAATGCTGCCACACTGAGCTACTTGCTAATTTCATGCTCCACGCAACAGGGATAATTTGGTCCCTGTCTGTCTGTCCTTCTGTCTGTGTGTGTGTGTGTGTGTGTGTGCGCCGGGGAGGAGAGGTGTGTGTCTATCTGTGTGTTGGTGTTTCGCTCTACATCATTCATGTTTTTCTCTCTCTTCCTCTTCTTGAGATCAATAGTGACAAACAGAGAAAAAGTGTTAAGAGGAAAAAAGGAGAATCAGACTGAGGACAAAAAAATAAAGAGAAAAACAAAACAGACAAATACGGAGGAGAGACTGCAGACAGAGAGACAGAAAGAGAAGATGACAGAGATAGAGAGAAAGACAGAGGAAGCCTGTCTTGTGCTGGATCGGGCTACTGAACAGATGGCCACACTGCAGAGAGAAGACCACAGCGGAGACATTACAACACTCAGGTTAAAATCTCCCCTGGAACATACACACACACAAACACACGCACATACACACACAGTGGCAAAGGGCAAGGTCTTCCTGTTTATTATCTGCATTTGTGAGAGACCGAAGCACAATTTAGTTTTTTTTTTGTCCCGACAAGGCCGACATCATTCTATTTTGTTGTGACTCATAGACGTGCGTTAAGGACATTTGTCAAAAAGCTGCATTAATCTAGTTTGGAAATCCAGTTTGTTTAGACACTGATGCATAATGCATATTCCGTCGTGTTGAAAAGGGGCTGATACAACAACTAAATCACCTACCAAACAAAGCAACATTCTTGCCTCAGAGGTAAGGTCAGTAAAGCGTGACAAGAGCTCAAAGAAACACAGGAAAACACAGCGACAAGGGAAGGAACACACGCTTACCAAGCTTTTAATAGCTTGTTTTACCAAAAACATTCTAACCAAGGACAATTTATGAATCCTTGGGCACCAAGAAAGCAAGCCCTTATGATTTAAGTGTATTGTTGCTTGAACTAAACTTTGGGAAAGCGCTGATGTACTCAATTGGATACTGTTTGATCGAATTGACATTAATGTAAGCACTCAAATCTCTGATGGAGAACAGCAAGCAAAAAGAAAATGGAGGAAAAGATAAGATAGAGGAGTAAATTCAGGTTGAGTTGAGAAGGTAAGCAAAGAGGACATCGGAGGACTGTTAAAGAACGAGAAACGTAAAAAGGACAACAGCGGAGTGCAGAATAGAACCGACGAGAACACCGTTGTGCCTTGCTGACAGCTGTGCTGAAAGTTTCATGAGTGGAAATGGCCTAATATCCCTACCTGGGTGGGACTGGAGGTGAGGGAGTGTGACAGAACCTGCCAAAAAAGGGGTATGTGCGTGTTTGTGTATTGTCTGAAAGGGTGTGTGTGTGTTGGAGGGGGTGCAATCCAAACGACGTTGTAAAACATCAAATATTTAGAGGATGGATTACACGTACAACGTGTACTTGGGCTGTTTTTAAGTCATGACAAAGCAACAACACCGTTTAATCATTTATTCCTTGTTTCTTTTTTTGACTTGAAGCACACTGTCTTTGTCTGAGTGTCTCTGTTGTTTACTTTAAAGTATTTTTGTTTGTAACTAGTTAAGAACTAAGGTAATTATGGATGCTATCATTTCATGTTTTACCTCCTAGTCACAGCCATGCTTTATGTTTTTGTTTTTCATGGTCACTGGATAATTTTGGCAGGAAACACAGAGATAGCCCATTTCCTCTAAATTAGCTATGGTCCTTGAACCAGTTCTGTTCAGAATTCCTGGAACCTTGGTGCTGTCCACTGTAATCATGGATGTGTCATCAATGGAGGACACTGCACAATGCACCTTGAAAGTAAACAGGATTTAGCAACATGGCCGAAAACACATTGATTACCTGTGAGCTGTTACCTGTTACAGATTTGTTTTTATCCAGAAAATAAGCATGGACCAACTTTTAATGATAAGAAGACATGGAAAGCTATTGCGTGCAAGATTCCATCGTCTCTCTCTAACCTGTAGAATATGATACACCCAATGATGTCGTCAAGGTTCGCACTTGGGGTCAAGGAAAACCTGCTATTTATTGGTTCCAACTGAGAACCAATTTTTTTGGTTAAGAACCAATTTATTTTTGGTCAAAATGCTTTGTTTGGGTTAACATTAGGTGCATGAGCTGGAATGGAAACCGTTCTGGGTTGGTAGAAAAGGAATAACGTAGGGATGGGAGTCAAGAACTGGTCCCAGATGAGAACCAGTTTCAAATAGTCCGATCCATTGGAATTGTACATTCAATTGCCTGTGCATTTAAGCTTATTAATTTTGGCTTTTCTTTGTAGTAATCTTATTTTGTGTTTTATATTGCTTGTTTTACAGATGTATATTTTTTATTCGTTATTTTTGTTCTATGTTGTCTGTCTGTCTTGGACAGGACAGTCTTGAAAAAGAGAGTTTTATTTGCAAGAGGTTTTTCTGATTAATCAAAGGTTAAATAAATAAATAGAATTCCTTTTATTGATCACATTTGACCGTTGCACATTGCAAAACAATGACCCCAAACTCATGCGTCTATGCTGCTGGAAACTTGCAACAAGGAGACATGTTGGAGAGGAAGAAAAAAGTCCAAACGTGGCTTCACTTCACAAAGAAAGATGACAACAGTGCTGTGTAATGTCTGTAAAATGAGAATTTCAAGTAAGGTTGGAAACACCAGCATAATGCTGAAATATCTTTTTACACAGCATGGGCTGGAATTCCAGGAATGCCACGTATTTGAAACTCAACGCATGAGTGCCACTGCCTCCCAACCGAGCAGCATATCGTTACCGAGGGTAAATACCCTATGTTATACTTACATTAGCACCATGCAGGTAGGCTTAGCAGGTTTTTTCTTTGACTGAGAAAATGGTTTAACAGTGGAGATTTGGCACACCTGGATCACATACTCTGTTTCTACACTGACACTGACTCAGAAAAATGAAACAGCTGCATTGACATTGAAAACATGTTTTTACCACACAGAAAACTGATCAGGAATTAATCAGGGAATCAATAAAGAATAGGCTCGTTATGCAGAATCAGCAATGGCACTGGTATCAATAAAATGTGATCAGTTCTCATTCCTACACACAGAGCAACATGCAAACTTCTCAGTGTCTGTCAGGCCCAAACTTCAAACACCCCCCCACATGTAAGATAACGCTGCTAACCATCTTGCTGCAACAACTTAACCCACAGTATGTTATTGTTTGTGAGTTCAAAAGTAAAATGTTTTAAGTTGTGATGAATCCTTTCCATTTCCCTGGGAATTGTTTTTCAGATCTATGAATTATACTATGTATCCTAGCTCCACCTGGGAGATCCCGAGATCTACTCCACATGGATATGTAGAGATCCTTTTTATTTTTTTTTACCAGTCTGCTGATACCTACACCAAAAGCCAGAGCTCTTTTTGCAAAAAATTGAACCGCAATCAGTTTTTGCATTACATTTAAATGTAGCTCCACAGTTTTGCATATCAGACATAACTGTCAACTTGTTTACTTAATTTTGAAAACTATGAGGAAAATCTTTCATCAACAACCTTTATTCCATGACGAAAATGAGACAATGATGAGCAAAAAAATAGATCTTGATAATAAAAAATAAGACGAAATCTATTTTTTATTTTTGTTGACGAGACGAGATGTGACGAAAATGTTCGTGGTCAACTATCGAGCATTGAATGCCTAGAATGGCTGTGCTTGCACTCATCTTCAAATGCCGCATGAGTGACAGGCTAAATAGTCTGCGTCACAATGTTTGGCCAGCCCGTATACAGAGAGCTTTTAAAATGATGATCAGCAAGTATGTCTTAGTAAGTCACCCCTTAAACCTACATAAGAAAAAACTGCTGGAGAAATGAAAGTTTGTAAGTGAGTAGAAATTATTTTGAGATGCACAAAAAATTTGTCTACATTACATTTTTATACAACCTGTCACCTTGATTCGAATTTCTGATACACGAATTAGCCTCACTGTAATATAAAAACATATTGACTAAAATGTCATTAATTTTCGTCGACTAAAACGTGTTGAGTTTTCATCTGCTAAAACTCGACTAAAACTATGAAGACTAAAAATGACTAAAATTAATAAGTATTTTCGTCTCTAGACTAAGACTAAGACTAAATACAAAACAGCTGTCAAATTAAACACTCGTTCCTAACAACAGCATTAGTCCCACCTATGGTGCTGACTGACTAATTGTTAGCCCCCCCCAGGCAAGAGCATTTTATTTGAACTGTAGGTTAAGTAGGCTTCACATACAAACAAGTGTAGGAGTATAAATTTCTATGTCAACTCTTTTAATGTTTTGCAAACTTGATCAAGTGCAGAGCAAAACACTATTAACGATTAGTAATTAGATTTCTATACATGAGATCAAAAGCAATATGAGCATTTCAAAGAGTGCAGTGGCAAACTGACGGCTCCTTCATAAGGTTCTCAAAGTGAATATTCAAAATAAAAATGCATGAGCTGTGACCAAAAAAACAATAAAATAAGTTAGAAACAAGTGTTGAGTGGTTGCTATGGTGACCATGCAGAGTATTTCAATGAATCTTTAATGAGAGCCCTGTGAGTCACTCTCACCATCCGTTTAAAGAGCTGGAAGACTGTCACTGTGATAAAACAATTGGCAGGCCATATTTTATACTGAGAAGAGGTAGTAATGTGGAGTTCAAGGACTCTAGAGTCAGACTCTACTCAATCCAATGCAGTCTGAGCTTGTAGCAGCCACTCGACCTCCGTGATGAAGACGCAAGAATAGCTCAGTAGTTTCTTTGCAGCTGAGGAAAGAAATAGGCAAACCATTGCTTATTTAAGTTGGATGTGATATCATCGAGGTCTTTCCAAACGGTAAACGACACTCCGCCTCCATACCTGTTGGGATCTGCGGGGTCTTGCTGTGTTTCTCAAGTGAATAGATTGGCAGACAAGTGCTCCATGAGAAAAGCCAAGAGCTCTATGCATCATTACCAACATCAGACCATGGATTCCAGATCAGTACTTGGATTGGCATGTCAGTCCAATATCCGATGAGTGATTTATGTTAGTATCAGAAGCCGACACAGATATTGGATTGGATCGGTCCAAACTCTGCTCTGTGGTCTCCTTCCAGTATGACTCGAAGTAATGACCCCAGTAGACCATAGTCCTGTAGTGCGCCCTACAAGATTATGGTGAACATGGACGTAAGCCTTCTCTGCACCATGTAACACAGCAAAAAGTAACACCCTGAGGGCAACTTGGTGGATGCATGGGTGTGTTACAGTTTTACTTTTGACATCAGAGACCAGAGCTTGTGTTTTGTCTCAAAAGCAATAATACAGGCTTTTATTTGTAATAGTCATTGGAGCAATCTTCTCCAACCAAAACCTATTGTTCTAGTTGCTTAACATATTCTATTTACCCAAACTACATATTTCCCCAATCTTTACCAAGAACTTTTAGTTGTCAAAGGTTATCCATACTGTAGGTGCTAAGTATGGACACTGTAATACTTACATTTTATAGTCATGAAATGTAATCTATGGTTTGCAAAAGTGTCCAATATCAACATTCTGTTTAGTAAGTGTGTCAGATAAATCACTGATTTTAACAAACTTGTATTGTATGAATCTATAAATCTGCAAAACAATTTAAAATCATAATTAATACAACCTAAACAGTGGCTCTAACACATCTATCAGTGCACCCACTGTTCTGCAGGCGGGGTGTAAATTATGTTCAGGAACAATCACTGTAACTAAATGTCAGGACAAGGTATAATTTTTTATGATGGTGTACATCCATTTAGAAAGCAGGACCTTCTGGTTCCTTCATGGATGTCTCTCTGAGTGAAGTTTGCTCACAGGACTGTTTTGTTTTCTTTAACTCCTTTTCCTTTACTCTGTCTTTCTATTACTAGTATGATGATTACATTTGTTACTGAGCTCTTTACTGTTGATGCATGATGAAAAACAGCCGCTCGTTACCATGGACACCATGCGGACTCACCTATAATAGAGGCCATTATACAGCAGAGCTGGGCACAGTAAAGCCGTAAAGCTCGTGTTCAATTATGAGTCCATTTACTGTTTCACGATAATCAGAGTATTGTAAAGGTCACCCACTTTGGTTCCAATGTAATTCTCTTGATGCATTCCTAGCCCTATGTACAACAACAATCGCATCCTCATATGTCCACCTCTCAGCCCTTTCCATTCCTCACAACCTGTGTTCATCAATCGAGCAAAAGAAAAAGTAAAGCACTTTCTATCTACACCTAAATACACCTGCAAGATGTTCCTATCTACACCTCTAGATACGTCTGTCTCTTCTGCCAGCTGGCTGTGGTTTCAGTCGAAATGCACCAGAAGAAAAAACTTCCCGAATGGGCGAGCACTGCAGTGATTTAGAATCAATCCTTCACTGGAGTAAAATGCCTAATCATAAGGGATGTCTGACCAGGAAGTGGGTTCATGAGAACGTAGAGCATGCTGCTGCCGAGTCAACCAAAGTGTTCTTTGTGAGAAAAATGTGATTCTTTGGCTTCCTAATCACCGATGTCCACATAAGTCATTTGAGTGGAGAGAGTGCACATAAAGTGGAGGACTTGGAGTGCTCAGGACTCGTTTTTTTCAGGTTCCAGTACCACGCTACAGCTGACCTTGCAGATTTATGTCACAGAGAACAGAGAAAATGAAGAGGATCTTTGCTGGCAGGGATCAATTACTGTCAGTAGGATTATAGTAATGTGAATATTTGGAAGCAGTGGTAATGCTGAAATACTGAAGTGCTTATTTAATAGTTTGCATTATTGAAATTTAAAAAAAAATACGTAAAAATGAAAGCTCAAGGACTCAAAGTTTCATGATGAAAAAATGCTACTTTTCAATTATATAATATCACTGGGGAATGACAGTCATGTACCGTGCCAATCTGCTCCACCCTGAGCTTGCAGTGAGGTAAAATGTTTCAAACAATTAGCAGAATGTATTTTACAAGCTAGAGATGGACTTCTCTCAGCAGTCCAGGGTTGGGGAGACAAACTAAATCTGACACAGAAATGGCCGTGGTGTTTTAATTCAAGTGAGGCAGGAAAAGAAAAATACCATCCTCGCCGTTACGTGGCTTTTAACTGTCAGTTGCAATCTATCTCACGCTGCCCAAAGTTCAGTCACTTAGAGTTCAGAAAGATTTAGACAAGATTCATTTGGTGTTTATTCATCCAAGCTATGGTTTGTTGAAGGCTGTGGACTAAGCACTTCAGCTGTAAACTGCGATGTGCCCTTATTTCAATTTTTTAAGTCTTTCCACTTTTCTCTCGCTACATTTTCTCCCGTCTTAGACTTGTCTATTTTTACTTGACACTGGCACCCCTTTCACTTTGTATCCCCACTTTACTCCTTCATCTCCTACCTATCTAAATTCTCTTCCCCTCACCCATCCACGAACTCCTCTCGCTCTCCTGGAGTCACATATGGGTTTTAATCTACTTGTATGCATTTGTGTAAATGGGAAGCAGCTGTACCACATTACAGGTGTTTTCGGACCAAACTGTTCTGGGGACTCTCTGAGAGGAACTGCACACTGGGGAGCTCCCTCGAGACCTACATACCTCCAAGTGCTTCTTTTTCTGTTTGTATTTTTACTGCCAATAGGAACTCTTAAGTGATGTAAGACGGCTTCTGCTGCAATCTATTGTACGTCACTTTGTATTTCCACTGTCGCAGATAAACTCAGTGGAGCCTGAACTTCATTGTCAGTACATTAGTTTGCTTCCTTCCATTTTGTATCATCCTGAGCTGTTGTTTATGTTTTGTGTTTGTTTACACAGCTAACAGGTTTTAAAAATGGCGCTTGCCAGTGCTACACTGGCTCAAGAGTTCAACCACTCATTGTACACTTAGTCATTCGTAGTTCCTCTTAGGCTGGGAGAGTACCTACTCTGAAACAGGAGCTAAAAGGTCCCTCAAACAGCGTTCTAAGAACTACAATTATTCCTACTTCCTGTATGTGGACACAATAAAAAAGGTGGTTAGTTCTTTGCACGATGAAAAAGTTTCTCCTGTCTGAAAACACCTTATGTCTTTCACACAGGCCCTGCTCACACCTGGTATTAACATATTGCCGGGGTGATCAGATCACAAGTAGACATCTCTACGCTCAGGTGTGAATGTACCCAATGTGTCCTTAATACATCTTGAGATCCAATCGCTCATTTGGAGGTGGTCTGAATGGCTTATGGCCACATCGCACAGCAGTATGTACACTGATGTTTAAAGAGACACCTGCTCAGCTGACAGTCTTGCTTGTCTAGCTGTCCTCTTTGGGACCGTCCCCAGAACCACTCTCCTCCAGAAAAACCATGAGTTCAATGTCTGCCAGGTTAGCACAAGCTAACACAGTAGCATTCAAATTCACACTGGCACCAAAATGGCTGAACTCTGTCAATAAACCTGTTATTAACCGTAACATTAGCTGTGTGATGCTAATAGTTTGCCCTTTCACTGTGTATGTGCGGGCAAAGGACTCTCACCAAGTGTCCCCACTGTAGAGCTCACACTCCTGCAGCAGTTGTCTCCTCTCACTGGTTAAAAATAACATGTGGTCTTTGCAAAAAGAAGTGATATACATATTTATTTTGCATGTAAAGTAGGGAAGTGAGATCTGAAAAGGTCACTTGTGGGACTAGGAATTTTCCAAGTTGACCAATAGTTGTCATTAAGGGCCATTAGTCGACTAGTCACACGCATGTTTACGATATTAATTTATTTATTAAATCATATATTTTGGGCAGGGCAACACAATGGTTTGAGTTGAAGGTGTGAGAAAGAATA
>JAPZEB010000015.1:7801953-7813006 GCA_029783705.1 Chaetodon striatus | reverse complement strand
ATACTGTTGGATAATTAAGAAGAAAGTCAACTTGGCAAACCTGGTGTCACCAACACACTGGGAGCACACACACATGCACACACATGAACGTACACGTATGTATACAGGATCTCAGGAGATCAGGAGCCTTCTGAGGATTGAATTATGCCTGTGTGCATACAAGATATGAAGATATATCATATGAATATATGACAGCTGGAGGGGAAGGTAGGTAGGGACAGGAGTGTGTGTGTGTGTGTGTGTGTGTGTGTGTGTGTGTATGTGTGTGTGTGTGTGTGTGTGTTTGCATGTGTGTAAAACAGAGAGAAGTGATATGAGTGGAGGTGGGGGTTGATGAGACCAGCGTGACCAGCTAGGTAATCGCCGAGTCACTGCTCAAATGCTCATTAACGTAGTTACGTCGTCATGGTTTGTGTGTCTCTGCTACTTGCCACAACTAAAAAAATATCTATGATTTTAATCAATGTCTGAGCCCCGTTTTGACATCACATCTCGCTGCCTCATTACACCCCTATGTGGTGTGCACTGCAATACACATAAAGCTAGCAGAGCGCTAGCTTACTAAGCTTAATACAGCTAGAAACAAAATCATATGATTGGTTGACGCTTCATGGTATCACTGGAGTGTTGAAAAAGTTTAGGCCAGCTCAACCTTTATTTGTAGCACGTAACGCCCATCTGCAGTGACGAGTGTCGGGCGAGTTTGTGGCTTCATGTCACCGGCTTCCATTGAAACAGACTTGTAATTTGTTGTTGTGTTGCTCCTGGTGTGAACACAGCATGACGCCTTGTTCAGACTGCCAGCCCAGATCTGTTTATTGGCATATCAGCATTGTATCCAGATTGATTTTATAAAGTCTGGACAACAACAAAATGTGATTTTTGCAAATTGGACCCATACCACATTTGGAGGGGATTTGAAATAAGATTTCAATCGGATTGCTAGAGATGTGTCAATCCGGATGCTCTGGCTGGCCAAATCTGATTTCAAGGTGTCTATGAACACATCAAACAATGACAACATCAAATTACGGACTGTATATAAAGATGGATAACAGAACAGCTCCTCAAAAGTGAAACCAAACATCGCAATCTTCCCCTGGGCGCTGGCTTCAGTACAGGTCATGGGCCGCCTCAAAGTACACATAAAATACATTTTTCCCAAAGATGGTTTCTGTCATTTTAGGTAGTTCTAATCATGTTCATGTATGTTCAAGTGTTCGTTTTTCTTATATGTTTGGTTATAACTAGAAATTTGATGTTCAAAAACAATAAATTGAGGTCATGATTGACAGCTGCGTGTGCCAATCAGTATGCTTGCTATCAATGGTGCTGCTTGCGATTGATCGGATGGGTATATGGGTGGAACTCAATACCACAAAGACTGCAAGTGCGCAGACTCTGGCTCAACATGAGGTCACCAGTGCAAGATGGCAGTTGCATCCA
This sequence comes from Chaetodon striatus, assembly GCA_029783705.1. NCBI lineage: Eukaryota > Metazoa > Chordata > Actinopteri > Chaetodontiformes > Chaetodontidae > Chaetodon > Chaetodon striatus. Next base: position 7,811,560 of record JAPZEB010000015.1, on the reverse strand, counting down.
GGATATTTTGGCTTCATTTTTGTACATGCGTGGTCCATCGTTATATACAGTCTCTGCATTGGATACATATTGACAGAAGTCCTGAGCGGAATACACGCTGCTACAAGCAGAGCGCTATGGAGGAAAACACGGAGAACTACAGTCCATGGACAAACGGCAAAATAAATAACCACAATTTGACAATATCACTTTTTGAAGAGCAAATGAAAGGAATTCCATTTTTTGTGCTCCGATTTGGGGAAGCCGCATCACCGGTCTTGCTACGTATTTACTGACGTCTATGTCGTTACCCCAGCAACCCATGCAGATAGGTTGGTGGTGTCTGGTGACACAAATCTGATTTGATCACTTGCAAATAACAGTGAAGACAGTCTGTCTTAAAGCTCCAATTTCAGAAACAAATCTGATTCGCCTACATTCTACATTGCCTCAAAATCTTATCTAAAGTCTCCTGTCTAGTTTCCAAAAAATCTTATCAATGGGAAGTTAGCCAGTGTCTTCATTTCATAGTTCTTAGAAGTTACAAGGTTTTTCCTCAAAGTACACCACTAAGCTCGCTCACTGAATGCACTGAACTTCAGCCTCACCAGTGATAAGGAGCGCTGGAGGCCATAAAATCTACACAATCACTCCAACAATGTTCTCATCTCCCACTATCTGCACTATAAGCTGTGTGTCCATACATCAAACAGCAGGCCCCACAGCTGTTGGCAAGATAATGTAAGTCCTTGACATCAAATGGAATACAGCTATTAATACCATATCTGCCTATGTGCAGACACATAATGATCCACTTGCCCCGAGGTAAGATGGTGTCTTGTATGAGGAAGCTTAAAGTGTGTAACGTTGAGTAAGGCTACCGCATCGCATTAACTGTTGCTACTGCTGCCAATATCTCTATTCCCACTGCATCCCTCCCCATCACCACCCCTCACATCGGCCTGTGGGATGTTTGTACAGCACAGATGTGTGTGCGTGAAACGTGTTATTCAACATGTGCGCAGCAGGAGGCTCACTCTACAATTGTGTAACCATGGCAATGCCAGAGAGACGCAACACTGCCTGGGATGAGGTGTGTTTGTGTTTTCCTCCACAGCTTTCTAATTCCACAGTGCTAACATACGCAAGGGGGGGAGTGGGCATTGGCCACCAATAGTACGAATGATAGCTGGATCAACAGGATGGTTCCTGCTAGATCTTGTAATTCATACCCACTGCAAGGCTGCCCACATGAGGAGCAATCTGAAAAAGACTTTCTGCGATCATGGCTTGCAATAGAAAAATGGAGACATAAAAACATGAGGCACCAGTTGGTCTTTAATCACCAAACAGATGTAGTTCTGAATCTTTAGTGCAGCACTGAAATGACTGGTTGTGCTAATCAACTGACTGTCTAAAGGGGTACTCCAACGATTTTACACACTAAGATCAGATTATCCATCGTGAGCACTAGTAATAGAGAGATTTGAAAACCACACCCCTAAAGATTTCATCAGGGTTGTCTTTGTTTTTGCTTGAGACTTAAAATGTGTAACATAAACCTGTGTTACAAGCTTGGGTGTAGACTTTGACTAAGGTGGTATTAAGATTGTAGAGAGTAGGGCTGTGTATTGGCTAGGGCTGCACCATGGGAAGAAAAAAAAAATCACAATATAAGTCGCAATTTTAGCTGAAATGGTGATTTTTGTATGTAATTTTTGCTGCAAAAAAATAAAAAATTTGATGATGATGTAATTTTTTTTGGTGATCTGTACCAAATAAGCATGTTCTCCTATGTCTGAAATATGATTTCCAGGCCAGGGTATCCCTATAGTACCACAATGCTTCATTTATAAAGGTGTGTCGTGACACATTTTACCTTAATTAAACAAAAAAAAAAAAGCTGCTTCTGCGTTTACAATATTGCCTTACAATATTGCCATGTTGCCATTTCGATAATATTTTGAATACTTGTGCAGCCCTACTTTTGGCAAAAATCTGGTGATACATTACGTATCACTATACAGGGGTTACTATTCAATATATTGCAATATATAGCAATACTGTAAGCAAGGTGATATCGTTTGATTTTTTTAAATCTCATTTTAGTAGCTAGCAGTGCGACCTTTATGACTCTCCCTGTTTCACAGGCCTGTTACATTTGAGTTTATGCTGGTGATATGTTGTTACATGGAAGTGAATGAGTGAAATGGCTGGAGATAGATCACAATACTGAAGGGTCTAGCAGTCGAGGGTTTAAACACAACAAATGAACTACTGCCACAAATCTCTCCATTAAATTTTTTTTTTTTTTTTAAATAAGAGTTTTTTCAAGAATCAATACGGTATCACAAAACCTGATATCGCAATACTCAAGTATATTTTGTGTTGTATTTAATTACAACCCTAGCAGAGAGTCTCTAATGGGTCACTTTATGGCTCGCGGGCCAGATTTGGCTAGTTCACTTTCTAGTTCAAGATGACAATAATTTGATTTACACTGGGAATTTTTTTGTCCTCTGAATGTAAATAAGGTGCCGGAGTGCATAAAAAAAGATCAAAATAGAGCTTGTTTATTAAAAAAAAAAAACAAATGTCCTCAACTCCTAAAAACACTCCTGTGTACAGCAAACCTCAGATAGTTGAAAACAAGCAATTAATTTATGAAATATACTCATGGAAAATTTTAATGTTCGTTTATTACCTGGCCTCTGGCCTCCTGTCATCTTGTAAAAGTGGCCCTCGGGCAAAGAAAGTTGAGTATCCCAGGTCTAATAAAAGATTTGGGAAGAGTAGGATCCAGGCTTTTGAAGACGTGACATATATTAGTGACTTCAGCTTTGATTCTGAACATTATTCATTGGAGTAACCATTTGAGCAATTTACTCAAGTGAAAAAGTCAAATTTAAAGTAATATGTTTTAAAACCATGGAAAAATAGGCAGTATTCTCTGCCCTGAGACACTGGGGGCGTGCCTGCCAAGTGTGCTGAAGCCACTCCCACTGACGGGAAAGCCGCAGCCTCTATTAATTGTAGCACAACAATGGACGCCCCATCGAGCAGCTTTATTGGACTAGTGCAGCCATACATGTTTGTGCCACCAGAGCCTGGATCAAATTCAGAGCCAAGGGACACTGACCACTGGCTTATGGTAAGGGTTGCTCCATTCTGTCATTGAGAAGGCTTTTAGCCCCGCCAAAAAAATCCTAGACACAGAAATGGTGAAAAACAATTTCACAGTCTAACTCCACAATTCAGCACTACAGTTTCTGTTCTTTTCACATGTTTTCAGTGTTTTCTAACATGTATAATGTGTTTCAGATGTTTCTTTAATCTGTTTCACTATGATTGTAAATGTAGTTATTGACTGTTGTTCAGACAAAAGCATTTTAAAGACATCATTTGGTCTCTGGGAACTTGTGATGGTCACCCTTTACTATTTTCAGACATTTTACAGAGTAAATGTTAAATTGATTAATTAAGGACATAATCGCTACCTGAAGCCTTGCTTTGGTCAAACTAAACCACTGGAAATTACTAATGATATGTCACAAAGGACGTGAGATTTCTTTGAGATTTCTGAATAGAATAAACACATTATTGTGAGATCTTAAAGGTGCTAAGTGCTCAGCACCAGCGGCCTGGTAATAAAAGAAAGCGCTTATCTAATTAATTTCTTTATACTGTTTTCTATACTGTGTTTGTTGGTCCTTGGTGACATGTTACGTGATAATGTTTACAACACAAGTGCTCTTGATGGAGAAGTGGGTGAGTTATTACTCTGCTTTAATGAGTAGGTGTTTCTATAAGGGGACTGGTACTTAATTAGTGTTCAAATAACATCTATGTAACAAACTGCCCAACAACTGGCTATTTTTTGTAGCACTTATTTCAAGTCATGTAATATAATGTCCTTCTACCCAGAGGTAGGAGTTAAGTCAAACATGTACAACTCATAAGCAAGTATCAAGTCTTAACCTTGAAGTCTTAAGCAAGTCCCAACTCACTGCAGTGAGAATAAAGCAAGTCAAGTCCTTCCAATACATCAAGCAAGACAAGTCATATGAAATTCTGATGATCTGGTCAAACATTAGCTTTCTGGCTAAAGTCTGAGCAGCTAATTAGCTACAGACCTTGCATACCTGTGTTCTCTATATACTACCTTCCTCAACAACATTATGTTATCACTTCTTGACTGAACCCCTCCATGATAGCTCCCAAGTGCATTAGCCTCAGGGTTGGCCTTTGCCGATCTGCCGCGTCCTAGTAGGCTGCCAAATTCGCGTGCATTGCACTAGAATCACCTAACCACAAAATCACAAAACATTACTTCTCAATATCTAGAAAAAATGCAAATACTTAAATTAAAAAAATCTAGTCTTTTCAGGTCATCTGTCTCAAATCAAGTCTTAGGTCATGAATACCAAGTCAGAGTTAAGTTGAAGCTTTTGTCTCAGTTGTTTAGGCATATCTCAAGTCCTCAAAGTCTGACTCAAGTCAAATCATGTGACTCAAGTCCCCCACCTTTGCTTCTATCTAATTAACCAGTGTAGTATATGCATAATTTGGTGGGTTGGACATCATTGACCATTCGCAGACAACAGCACTGGTATATTTTTTATCTATAAAGCAATATTGGTGAAACATCCAGCCTACCTCTGCACCCTTTTGTGTGGCAGCTGTCGTAGTTACCAGCAACACCCCTCCAATTGGCTGCTTTTTAAAGTACCCCAGGTTTTAACAGATCTGGGGAAAACTACATTCTCCTACTCTGCACCTTGGCCATGGAACAATCTTGGTTTGGGTGGCAGTCCAGTTGCACCCGCCCCATGGAGTGATTAACCCTGGTCCCTGGACTCTGGATCTAGAGTCGACTTGAAGGCTAGGGCGTCCTGCCTGATCTCTACACCCTATGTTCGGGGGACATACAACGGACCTGTAGTCTTAGTTATGCCAGACCCAAGAACGCTGGCGTGCATGTGGATGTGTCAAGTGTGTGGTAATGGTCTTGACGGTCCTTGGGTTTAAAGGAATACGTACTGAGTAGGGTTCACGTACCCATTACTCCCCCCTTATCGATGGAGTGATCCAGACAAACCCACTACCCGTAACAAGGTTGCAACCTCGCGGTGCCCGGGGTATTCACCCTACGGGCAGACCGCAGACAAGGAGCTCCAACCGGAGCAAAGGACACTCACGGAATCTCGTGGGAGGCCGCATTCAGCTTTGGACGCGTATGAGCACAGGATAACACAGCGTAAGGGACTAAGACTCTCTTTAAGTACCCTGGGTTTTAACAGATCTGGGTAAAATTACATTCTCCTACTCTGCACCTTGGCCATGGAACAATCTCCAAAAAGATCTAAAATTAATGAATTTAAGGGCATCATAAAGAATGTGGTGACAGAGACAAGCGTTTGTTTTTCCTCAAGAGGCCGCTATGTCTGAATAGTTGTTGTTTTATTGTGGATTTTTGTATTATATGTTGTATTTGTTGCATTTTAAATGTGTTTTGAATGGCTGCGACCTTGGCCAGGTCTGTTATATAAGAGATTCTCAATCTCAGTGGGACTTCCTGGTAAAATAAAAAATAAAACAAATATAAAAAATAAGCAGGTTATGCATCACACCCAGGCTTCCTGTAAGAAAATGGTGTAAACGTACATGCATCAAGCAGATAAAGTGAATAACTCAATCACGTCCCCACTGTTACTTTATATAGGCTGCTTCCTTTTACAGACACACATAAACATTTTTTAATCACGTAAGATGTCCAGTCCACTCAAGGCATAGTAAAGCTGCCTGCCTAATGTACAAGACACATTTGGGAGCTGAGGGAAAGTTTTCTGAGATGTAAGTGAAGGATCAGTCCATTAAGTCATTAGTGTGCGTAATCTGCAGGCTTAGTTAGAGAAAGAAAAAACATTAGGGGAATAGTAATAAGCAGGCATTATGAACAGCAGCCGACACATTTAAACACACAGGCAGCCGACGAGCAGAGCGGAGACAGAGACACCTAAAGAAGAAATCCTGTGCTGATGCATACACGATATTTTTGTGTAAGAGTGTGTGAGGACACAGTGTTAGTGTCCAGATCCCTTGTGTGTGCATGGGTGAGGGTGTCTTTGAGTGTTACTGCTTTGTTTCAGACATGCCCGCATATCTGTAATGTGTATTGTGCGCAAGTGTGCGTACGTGCACAAAGTCATGATGCAACCCAAAACACCACACACCACACAGCGCAGCAGCACGGTAAGATGACTGTTTCAATTGCCTCCAATTGCATCAGGTCAAGCGGAACGCGTCTCGCTGGTGACAGAATGATAAAACAGATTTTTTTTTTTCCCAATGAAACGGCTGACAGAGAGAACGAGAAATAGAGACTTGGAGAGATCTGAAGCTTCTCGGTAAGGAGAGCTTCAATTTATGGCTTTTTATAGTCAAGTAATTAACTTAATCTAAAAATATTCAATAACCCCTGCGATTATTCACAGAAGATAAATCATTTTTTGACAGAACTATTTCTCTGGATCATTTCAGAGCTCTATTGCTTTTTATCAGGAGCAATGAGAAAATCTCTGGTAATGCGGCGAAATAAGATCAGGCCGGATGCAGATGAAAGCACAGCTATTGATTTTCAGCCTTATATATCCTATTGTCATGTACTGACAATGCTCTCTGCGGTTTCAGCGGTCATCTCCACACTGTCGGCCAAAACATGTAAGATTCAACACACAATAAAAAACACAAAACAAATGTGCTACAATGCCATTGCAAATGGTTTTCACATGGCTTAAGGAGATTTTCTGTAATCATGTTTACAGTCTAAAAATTTCATGTATAACTGGAAATAATTTTTAAAATTGTGTCTTGTTTCCTGCCACATATTTTTATTTCCGTTACCAACTGCATGCCAGATGAAATCAACTTATTTTAAAAGGCTGACCTCCTCCCTTCATCTCATCTCTGGGTTGAAACCATATCCTGTTTCAGTTAAGTGTAATTTGGTTGGTTTGATTCTATCAGAAACAACCTACACATCAACATCAGTCCAAATATTCACAAAATACAGGACACAAATTAAGTCTGACACCTGGACATGCAGAGACAAAAAAATATAATAAGATAAAATGAATGTTTTAATAGAATGAAACACAAACAAGGTGTCATTCATAAAACCCAATGCCTTTTACCCTATTCCTGCTCATAACTTATTATTAGAGGTGCTGGCCTGCCCTAAATCATGATAACAACAAAGACTGCTGTGCCTCTGCTTATTACAGACTTTACCTGAAAACTGTGTCAGGCAGAATCAAAAACATAGTAGACATTACTCACATTAAAAGAGTCCATTTTTACTAAGATACTTAAAACATTCACCGATCACTCTGCTTTCCATTTCCTTTAGATAACAAAAAATTACCACCTTGTGGTTGTTTGTTTTTACCAACTAGTCAAATTACAGTTTACATCAATGTCTGTCCAGACTCACATGTAGCCATGACAGTAGACAGTGCCTCAAATATAGACACTGCTGCAAAGACAAACTAAAATGTGGACACTTCCAAGATATTTTCAGCCTGACAGCACAGAAAATCTATATAATCAGCACAGTTTCAAGATGAAAAGATGAACACCCAAGATTAGTGTCACCAATTCAGTATCTGACCAAATGTCTCCCCTTCTGTTCCTGAGCCATGATGCTGAATAATGGCCAGAGAAGTATATAGTGACTTTTAACAAGACAAAATGTCTAAACAAGCCACTGAGGGGCGAACGGGTGAACTTGTTCTGGAACCGTGTTCTGAGCTGGAATAAACCAATGTCCAGTGCCCATAATCAATTTGGGTATTCATCTATTCTCAATACAATATACACATGCTCACCATAACACAGAGGAGTGACAGCATTGTCCATATGTAATCATTATCCCATTCAGCAAATTCAGTTTTAAAGGCTAATACTTCATACATGCTTCCATTACTTGTTAAAAAACGGTTTGCTTCCTGCTCTACACACCTGATTCCCACTACCTCGTGCTCACCTATATGTCCTTCACACATGAATGATCCACACTGTGTTCAGGTTAATAACTGCATGTGTATATTTCTATCTATTGTCTGTTTGGATAAGGACAAAATAAAATAAAATAAAACTATAGTATGACTCCAACCAAGTATTTTTTTTACAATGTTGTGATGTCACTGTCATGTTGACCTTTGACCTTTTGAATATAAAACATCATCATTCATCATTTTATCCTTTTAGATATTTGTGTGAAATGTCCTTGAGTTATCACCAAAAGCTTGTTTTGTGAAGTCACATTAAACTTTGACCACCAAATTCTTATCGGCTTATCGTTGAGTCTAAGTGGACGTTTGTGCCTAATTTGAAGAAATTCCCCTTCAGGTCTTCTTGAGATATCATACGAACAAACTGATGGACAGACAACCCGAAAATATTATGCCTTTGGCCACAGCTGTCACCAACACGGATGCATAAAAACTGCTAAAAGTCCAAATATTTTAAGTCATCTGATAAGCTCATCCAGATTTTAGCACAAACACACTGAGAGCATTTTTGACTTTATATGTTATTATATATTACACAATGTTGAACTCTAGCATGCTCAACAGTCTGGTGTGTGGACATTTAGGAATTGATATACGACTTGCTGCTAAATGCTTAACCCTAATATCAACATGAAACCATTTAATCATACTAAATGCTGTATACTGAAGTAGGTCCTCTTGTTCTCACAATTTTTTTTTTATTATTTTGTACTATCTGTAAACTAACCTGTTGATGCTTAAAAAGACCATTTTAAATAGAGTTGCTAGCATTTCTGATTGTGTAATAAAGTTTTCATCCACTTATTTTTGTGCTCAAAGAAATATTAGACAGGCATGGACACCTGTAGACATTTTTTAACCATAGAATTAACAAATACACTTTGATCATGTAGCCTACCTCAGAAGACCTAAAAAGCCCCTGGATAAAGTTGTTGCTAGATGGACACATTGAAACACATCAAAACTACAAGAATAAAAAAACAGCTATAATCTTTAGCATGGCCACTTAATGTTTTGTGATACTGTATTAATTCTCAAAAACACGGTATTGATTTTTAATTAATAGCTAATCTGTAAAAATTTGTAGCAGTGGTTAATTGTAAGTTATCTTTAAACCGTTGATTGCTGGATCCTTGATTATTTCACACAAATTTTCTCACAGTAACCGAAAAAGGAATAGTCTAAAGCCCCAGGCTTATTTTTGCTTATCCTATACCTTATCCTGAGCCATTTGACTCTTCTACTCAAATGGAACAACTTGTCAGCAGCATAAACATAAAGGACATGGAGCTACGAAACAGGCAAAATCATACAATATTAACAATTTTACTAAAATTAGATTTTTTTTTTTTTTTTTACAAAACTCACGATATCCCTTGTCTTACAGCATCACAATATATCGTAATATACATAATAAAATCATAACCCCTGTATTGTTATATGTATTGTTTTGCCAGACTCTTGCCAATACACAGCCCTAAACAAGACATTTATAATGGATCCAGTCTATTTCCTTGTAAACAAGGTATACTCAAGGTTTAGATTGATTTATAATT